>PVJN01011854.1:0-52894 GCA_004026805.1 Lasiurus borealis
CCTTCAATTGCCTGTGCTGTTGTTACTGCCTTTGATAGTTTATGCCCCCACCTACCTCTACGATTCTCTTTACAGATGCCCTCACTCAAGCCCCCATGGATGGATGGCCTCACTCCTATGTGTCCCAGGGCATGTACTGTCTGGGATCATCAGATGCCTGGGAAGCAAGCGACCAGTCCCTCATTGCCTCTCCAGCCACAGGATCTTATCTTGGCCCTGCATTTGATGACTCACAGCCAAGCTTACATGAAATGGGGCCTTCCCAACCTGCTCCCGGATACTCTGCTCAGGAGCCTCCACCTTTGCTGGGGGGAGACACTGACTGGGCTCCAGGGATGGGTGGCGTGGACCTGGCCCCTGAGGAGGAAGAAGATGCCGGATGTAGGGACCTGGAATCACTTTCCCCACGAGAAGACCCCGAGATGGCCACTGCTCTCAGCCGAAAGGTATCTGATGTCACATCCTCAGGTGTGCAGTCCTTTGATGAGGAGGAGGGTGAGGCCAACAACTAGCTTCTACCCACTCTACACCCTATCTTCCACTCCCATCTGAGGGGCCTGGCTGCAACAATACCCTCCCTTCCCCCAGCAGTACAGCTGAAACCCGGGCAGAAGACCACGAGGAACTCAGGAGCTGCCAGTTCTTGCCAGGAAAATGGAGGGCCAGGATGGTATTCCATCCAGGCTTGTGCTGTAGAAACCACAGGTACAGGGACTGAGCCCCTGGCAACTAGGTGGCTGTGAACTTGGCTTGCCTGTGGGCTTCTGGTTCTGTGATGATGAAGCTCCAGTTTGTATCCTGGGGACAGGAGCCATCAACTAGATCTCTGTCTTGCACTCCCTGACTTCGACTTTCAGGAGCCTTGACAGTGGCTGTCTGAATGCCTCCTTTCTCATATCACTTTTGCTTTTTCCGACTCTGTGTTTTCTCTGGCTGTGGTCCCAGCTTGACCCTACTGTGAAGAACAGACCTGCTAGACATGACTCAATGAGCATAGGGGAAGCCATGTCTCCTTAAAGAATGGAAAGGCTGCCCTCAATAGGTAGCTTGGCTTCTGAGATCAGAAGTCACAGGGGAAGTGGTCATAGCAGCTGGTGTGCACAGGATTCTTTATGTAAGGCCCACCCAGAGACCAGAGAGTCATTGATGGGACCAAAAACAAACATAGCCACCTGTTATGGGATTTTGAATATCCTGTGACTGAAAGGTGGGTCCTAAGCATCTGGAAAAGGACCCAGTGGGCTGGCTGCTCCAGCTCTTGCTTCCTTTGTCTGCCTTCTTCCATCCCTTGCTCCAGGAATCTTGCCTAGAGGGGGTGACAGAATGCAGATGTCCTGCCAGGTGGGGAAGCAGGAGGGCTGTGCCTCCCTCCCTCCACCCCCAAATTCTCTGGAGCTGTTTACACTTTTCTCTTTGCCTTTTCTACATTTTTATAACTTACTGGGGACTCAGGTTGAGTGGGGTGGAGGGAGAAGTCTGGTGCTGTCAGGCCCCTGCCCAGTGTGTTATTGGCTGAGAATCAGTGTGGGCACTCAGTCCCTTTTTCTCCTTCTTCAGCCGCCTCTGTCCCAGGCCTCCTGCAGAGAGTGGAATCAGTCTTCTTCCTTTTAGGAGGGGTTTATAATGAGGCAGATGCCCCTGAATTGGCCAATCCTTCCACACACAGTTCCCATTCCGGGGGGACTTCTGTCCATAGCACACAAAGCCCCACACTTCTGTATGTGATCCTGACAGCAGGGACAGGCTGGAGCAAAGGCATGGCAGCTGAGGAGCACACCAAGGGACCCCATTCCCTAGCCTCCAGCAGAGGGAAAAACTAAGATGGCCATTGCCTACCTTTTGTCTCCTCTTCTAAGACTCCAGCTCCAATGCCTGTGTCCTCCTTTGTCAGAGGTCCTATTGCTTCTGTCCTCTAGGAAGGGGGCACTGTCACTCTCACAGACCCTGGGCACAAACAAGCCCAACCCCATTTCCAGATGTCTATTTCTTTAGAATGAGAAGGTTACGAGTTTGTGTCCATCTATGACTCTGACCCTCATCAAGTTCACACTTTCATAGGCATGTGGTCTTGCAATGCAACCAAGGCCGGGGTCCCACATCTTCAGGGGAGGGGAGGTCAATTCTTGGAGGAAACATGAGTAGGCCTGGTGAGCACAGATGAGTGAAGAGTTATTTACCTCATCTAAAGCTGTGGCTTTGTCTGATCATGTGACCTGACTCCGGGGTCACCAGGACCTCTTGTCTGGGAACTTTGGGTAGTAATATTGTGGCCTCACCCTGCATTCCTGTCACAGGTCTTGGAGTTTGCATGCTCGAGGCCCCCTCTTTTCAGGGGGTCCTTGTTACCTCACCTTGTGTAACCTGCTCTCTGGATGAGTCATTTTTCCTCTAGTCTCATCCTCTTTCTGTTCTGCCCCCAGACCGCAGTAGACATCCACTCCAGTGAGTGGGGTCATTTTTTACGTTTCTTTTTTGCTCAGGGCCCTGGGGAGTTAGGGAAGATAGAGGAAAGCAGTGTTCTTTCCTCCCTCCCTATTGTAGGAAGCCTTCTTTTTGGTCCCTGCTGAAAGATGACTGCATGGCCAAGGAATCTAGCCTATTTGACTCCAGTAGGGCTCCACATCCCTGGTGCTGGCAGCTGGCACATGCACAGGCAGACCAGGGCTCAGCTGGGGATCTGCATTTACAAGGAGCTTCCCTACCACTTTGAAGAGGGAGAAGACCCAGGGAGCTGGCCTTGGACCCTCTTAAGACTCTTCTGGAAGGAGGAATTGCCTCTTTGGTGCTGGGGGCAGGGTGCATGGGGTTTGCTTATAGCCTATTTGGGGGGAGGGGAGGGGCATGTGCTGGAAGAGGCTATTAGGGGTGAGGGAGGGTTGCTTTTCCTCCGGGGTTCAAGGCTGTGCAGCACGATTTACAACAGTTCCAGAACAGGGCTGTTTTTATATTATTGTGAATGAAACTGCTCTTGCTAAATGATTTTCTTTTGGTGGGAGTGCACTTTTAATTTCAGTTTCATTTTATTAAAGGGAAACCCAAATCTTCCATTTCTCCCCTTCTGCCTCCCCCCCCTCCCCTTCCTTCTTATCCTTGTGTTAAGGGAAGGGATCTTGGTGAATGTGTTTATGATCTTTTCCTTGTCCCCACCTATACAACCTATGCTCGTCTTCCAGGTCTGGGGAGTATCCATTTTTGTGGTCAGTCTTAGCATGTTTTCTTAATGTGACCCCCCCCCCCTCAGGCCTAAGAGAGATTCTATGACATATATTACAGAGAGAATTATATATAAATATATATAAATATTATAGATTATATACACATGGGCATTGGGCTCCAATGTCCACTGCCAGCCCTCTCCCCAGGCTATGCTACAGACTCTCTGTCTTGGCCTGAGGAGGAGGCAGGGATGTAACACTGGAGAGGGCTCCAGACTGTGTTCAATGGCACTAAACAGAATGTGGTGGCATCCTCTGACTATGAGTGTCTTATTTGGGGGACGAAGGAGATTGGGCCCAGGGGAGGTGAAGGAGAATGTCTCATTGGAGAGGGGATACAGCTAAAGAGGATAAAAGAGGGAGGGGAAAAGCTTAAGCAGTGGTTCTCAACCTTTCTAATGCCGGGACTTTTTATACAGTTCCTCATGTAATGGTGACCCCCAACCATAAAATTATTTTTGTTGCTACTTCATAACTTTATAATTTTGCTACTGTTATGAATCATAATGTAAATATCTATGTTTTCTGATGGTCTTAGGCGACCCTGCTAGCAGTTCTCAACCCACAGGTTGAGAGCCGCTGGCTTAGAGTGTAAATGCATGGGCTTTTGGATGCTCAGAGCCCCTGGGACCACTGGCAGAAAAGATAGGCTCATAGCAGGCTCCCTGTTGCTGATTTGGGGAGGATATGGTTCTGACCTCCCAAGTGTGGAAGCACTGAAGAGGTCTGCCGTCTTGACATTGAAACCTCAGCTCTCCACCTCAAGAAGAGCACAGAGAACTCATCTAAGGGCTGGTGTCTGAATGACCAACTGAAAGGTTCTTGGCAGGAGAGGTCCCAGCCAGAGCAGTTCGAGGGCAGAGCTAACCCTTGGGAAAGACGTATCAGCGATCACAGTGGAAAGAAAGGGGATGGACTTTTCTAGGAAGTGACCTGGAGATGAGGTAAGGAAGCTGTGATGTGAGATAGGGAGGATTTCTGATGGAGGGTGTTTGATGGGGCAGCATGACTATTTGGCTCAAGGTGCCTGCCTCTCACACATAGAGCCTTTTGTGATATTTTCTCTTCCAGGCTTCTCTCCCTAATAAGTCTTTTTATCCACATTTCACTGGGTAAATCTGGGACAAAGAAGAGGGAATGGGATTGGCTTTTCACTGCCCCAGTAATGGCCTTGCTTGGGGACAGAGCATGGGAGTCAGATGGAGTCTGGAGGCAAATCTCAAGGAGTGGGGAGACCATGAGGTGGGGAACTTGAGAGAAGGAGCTGTGGATGGTCTGAATGCTAGTCACTGTCCAAATTCTTGTTCCTCCTCTAAAACTCTCATTGTCACATTTTAAAATTCCCAGGAGGGTCAGGATATTGGCCTGATCTCCACAACTTAAGGACATATGGTCTCCCACACAAATCCACCCTCAGGCCTGGGCCTCCTGATGGACAGACTGATGAGGCGGTCCTGGGATGTGGTCAAAGGATCAGTTCTTCCTCATCCTCCTCATCGGTGGATCGCAGGCTGGGGCCCTGCAAGATGTCAGCCAGCTCCTCTTCCAGTCCCGGACTGTCCACCAGCTCCAGCTCCTCCAGCTCACCTTCTGCCTTGGCTGGAGCCAGGGAAAGTGGGGGTTCTGGGGAGGGAGGCAGTTCAGGGGTGTCTGGGGAGGTAGGGACCTCATCCTTTGGCTCAGATGCCCCAGTTACATCCTCAGGCAGGTTCCAGGCCTCCAAGGGAGGGAGCGGGCCCCCAGGAGTCATTCGAGTTGAAGTTGTGCTCCGGAAGCTGGCCAGGGGAGGGCGGAGATGCACCCCTGACTTGGTGTGCCCCTCAATGGCCTTCTGCAGCTGGGAAGCAGAGGGAAAGGGGAAGAAGGTACAGAATTGGGAAGAGAAAGAAGATGGGGCAGTGTGAGAGGAACAGACACAAGAGAAGAATAGATATGATAAAAGGAAGAAGGAATGGGAAAGCGGTAGAGTGATAGACCACATGGAAAGATCAAATAAGACAGAAAAAGGGAAGAGAAAGGGTATGGCCAGCAGACCTCTGTGGAGCAGTGAGTCTCAATCCCTCTAACCCAGATGTCTTTTGGCTTCTTCCTAGTGACCTTCAGGCCCCCTTCAGTCACATCCTATCTCCTCCTCCTTTCTGTGGCCCTCCTCATAGAGCATCCCTATGAAACCATGTCTTGTGCCCTGAACTCCAATCCCAAACCCATGCCAGCTATGGAAGATCACAAGGGCTACCTATATCTAGAACTATGTCCCCTTCAGATCTTTGTAGTCGTCTCCACCTGTACCCCTTGATTGCTGAACCCTCTCTCCCTCCTCCAATCTCTGTATGAGAAATAGAGAGGGAAAGCGGGGGGGGGGGGGGTTAAAATCATCCCTTCCCCTTCTTCACATCCTGCACCCACCCATTCCTCCTGCTGCTCAAATAGGATGCATTGTTGTTGTTACCTCTTCCAATGCCAGCACACCCCGGAGCTTCCCCATACTGGTCACATAGGCAAGGTGGAGACCAAGGAGTGAGAACAGTGTGTGAATCTGCATAGAAAAAGCAGCAGGTCAGTGCACAGTGAGCTCCACACCTCCCCTGCCCTCCCAGCAGCTCTGACTGGTGGGCAAGGACTAACCTTGTGCAGGGACGTCTGTTCCACCAGCTGGAAAGGGGACTGATCAATACAGCAGCAATCAAAGCAGACAGGCTGGCTCAACTGCTCTTGCTCCCAGGCCTCAATCTGTGGGTTAGAGCAGAATAGTCACCCCATATCTCAGGTATAAGACTTGGACCCCAAGCAGCCCTACTAGCTGGAAATCCTGAAATATGCAACTGAAATATGCAACAAACGAGCACAGACCTTCCATATTACTTAACACCTCCCCTTTTCCCAGGGTACAACACCAGGCTCCAAATCAACCTTCAGCCTCAGGCATTATCACCCCATTCTCTCCTTCACCACCACCACCCAAGTGCCCCAAACACCTTTTATTTTCAAGCTATCCTTTCAGTCTTTCCCCTCCTCCTGTCATACTCCATGCTCCTATGAAACCTGATTGGTCTTCTGGCTTCTGAGCTGGTTGAAGCTGCATTTCCCTTATAAGCTGCCTACCCTGCCCTCACTGGATACTCTTGCCACTTCCAGGCCAATGTCTCTCTCAATTCCTGCAGCACTCTGCTGTTCTCTCCTTTTTGGAAAAGGCACGGAATGTACTCACTCTTGTATTGGTATTTGTCTCACCTCTGCCCACTGGACACGAATTCCTGGAGAATGTTACTGGTATGGATGGATGCCTGTTGTGAAGATACTAGAACATTTCCCTTTTATAGAGTGTAGTGCACTAAATATTTGTTGGGTTTAAAAAGCTGTGCTGGGTCATATGGCGCTTAGTGGACTTGAGCAAAGCCATCTTTTTTGTTTGTTTTGTTTATGACAGAAGCATTAAAACAGGAAGGCCAACTCTCTTGATTTAGGCACGATGCTCAAATCCTCAAGCTTCTAAAGAATCCAGGATGGCTCTGGCTTTCATAAGCAAATCTAAAATTTTCTGAAACTCTCCTCTTCTCTTACTAAAGGTTCCCATGGGGACTGACTGGCTCTCACATCACAAGATGGTGACCACTTAGCAGATATGTCATAGAGATGATTTATTCATGACAGGCAGACACATTGTCAACCCTGGACCTTTCCATGATAATTTCTGGCCTTTCCTAGTTCCATTTCTGCCTTTCCTTAAGAAACAACAATAACAATACTTGTATCAAGCACATTCTCTGTGCTGGACATTATTCCAACTGCACAGAAATGAAGCTGGGCTTCTGATCTTGACTGCTGGCAGTGTTCCAGGTGCCCCCAGCTCTTGTCCAAGGGGAGGAGTATGTCTGTTCTTGAGTCTGAACTTAAAAAAGCTAAGCCCCAGTTACAAACAGGAGCTCTAACTGTGTGTACTAACAGTGTAGCAGAACTAAGTCATAGCCTGGGCTTCTGGAGACCTATAATAGAATTCTTTCAATATCCCCATAGGTATCATCTCGATATTGCCAAGGGTATCACCTTGATCTAGACTGATAACCATGTTCAAAATAACCTGAATTCTGACTCCAATTTGATCTTATTCCTCCAAAATGTCAACGAGTCACATGGGAGCTGGGAGCTGCTTAAAGTCTCCCTTGGGAAAGATATAAACTAAAAAGGTATACCTGTCATCTTTTTGTCCCTGGCAACACTTTATTTTCAGCAGTTATTAAGTAGCCTCATTTATCAAGTAGCTGGCATTCTCTCTGGTGTGTTAACAACAAAAAGCATTATTATTGAGTTTAGCACCCTATTTCTTAATTGCAGATAAGTCACATTTGATTCCTGCTTATGGACTGAGGAATGACTTTTCTTTTTCCTTTGTGATCATCTGTTTGACTTTTCCATAAGTCATATATCAGAAGTGTCTGTGTTTTGAGGGGTAACAAGGGGAGAAGGAGGTTTTATTCTTGTCACTCCCCACCCCTTCCTCCAACCCTGTAGTACTTTTCATTTTCAGCACTTATTTATTCCGGATGTACAATAAGATATTTATTCTAAAATAATATGCATTATGGTTTTGTCAGCTACAAAGCATGAATCTGCATTCTCATTTACTAAATGGAATGGCAGCTGATGGACTTGATTGTGGCTGCACACCCTCTAGGGTGTGTCCCTATTAGTATTCCTCCCAGTCACTGCTCTACATTCTTTTACTGCTTAAAGGTTGGAAAGGAGGCATAACCATGGAGACAGGTCAACGCCTTTCAGTGTGCTCAACTTTCTTGCTCATGGACTTGATAACTAGCTTTCTTGAGTAATAGGCATTTGTCCTAAGAGGCAGCACTGTGGATACTTGTCCTCAGGTTGTGGTTCTTCCCAGTCCTGCTTCCTGGCATTCCCTAGTTGTCCACTGTCTCAGGGCCCTGGTGGATCAGCAGAGTAACCTCTACCAGGTGCTGATTTCACCTTTATAGCCTCAGTGCTGTTTCTCTACATTGGGGTATGTAAGTGCTGGTGCCCGGTGCTCAGCCTTCCTGCAGAGCCTCTGCTTGTCCAGAATGTCCCTAATGCCTACAAGATCTGAGGTTCATCTCAGCAGCATGAGCCCATCGATGCACAGAGACTCAAAACATCGCTTTTTTCAAATGACGGTGGTCCTTCTGAGAATACTATCAGTTCTCCTCACCTCTGTGCAATGTGCCCATCACCAACTCCATAGTCATGCCTCCTTTCCAACCTCTCAAAATGCTTTCCCACCTAGACTCACATATTATTCTTACAACAACACAAAGAAGCAGACAGAAAAAGATGAGCAATATCTTCATTTGATAGAACAGTCCATCCCAGGTTGCTGTTTTACTTACTTACCTCTTCAGGTGACATGTTATCCACTAACTCGGTTGAATCCTAGAGAAGAAAGATATAGATCCAAGTTCTTTCCTAATGGAATTATAGCCATGACTCCCTGGCGAGGGCCACGGATGCCCACTTTCAACTCATCATCCCTTCCATATGATGAAGGTTCTCCTTGGTGGAACCGCTTCCCTCTAAGGACCAGGCAAGTTCCCTTTCCCCTGTCATGCCCCCACCCAATCCCCATTCCCACTCCCATCCATCTCTCACCTGGCTTGTTTCCTTCTTTGTGGGTCGAGTTTTGCCCAGCAAGCAGCACAGCAGAGACTGAAAGATGGAGCGCCTTTGACCTGAGGAGTAGGGAGTAGATAGAAATGGAAACAAAGCAATTCCTACCTGACCTGGGAGGAAATAGCCAGGGGTTCCCAAGTGGTCCCCTGACACTATGCCACAATCATGGACAGCCTTTCTTCTACCCTCTCCTAAATACTGGTAAATCCTTGCCCCTCTCCTTGGGGCAGCATATGGAGACTCAATGAATAGGAACCCTCTCCCATCACCTTAGCCTCCCCCTCCTCAGAGTAGCAGCCCTTCGGCTGAATGAACATGCATGATGGGAGAATCTTCACCTGCAGGCTCCGGTGCTTCTGGCTGCTGTTTGAGGCCTGGCAGGGGCCCATTGGGCTCTTCAGGGGACAGTGGAACAGTAGAAATGGGGTGAGGAGGAGGAAGTGGAGGCAGCTGTAAGGAGCAGTAAAAATTCTCAGTCCCAGAGAAGAGGCTGCTTAGTACTTTCCTGCCTTTACTGTCAGGTGTCCTGGGAAATCCATCTAATTCCATTCTTCCTCCCCATTTCAGAAGTCCTATATCCCACTGAATTCTCATCCATACCATCATCCACAACCTTATCTCCTTCAGTCCTTTGGACAGAAGGGCACTGCTCTCTTTGACTTTCTAAATGACCAGTATCTCCATTCCCTCTTCCTACTTTCCCTTTGTCTCAATCTCTCCTGCTCCCCGGGCCCTTCCCAGCCTGGTCACCTCGGATTTCCCAGAGAGATCTTCATCTTCATCCTCATCCACAAAGGCGAAGGACTCAGGTCGGCCCTGGGGCGAGGAGCCCTGTTGCCCCTCCCCAGCCTGTCGCGCCTTCCCATCAAAAGGCAGCTCTGACAGCTTCCTGGCCAGGTCCTGGGCTTCCCGCAGCCTCCGCTCAGGACACAGGTGGCGCTGCAGAAGGGTCTGTAGCTCCGACCGCTCCACGGAACCCAGCAGGATCATTGACTCTGGGGGCGATCCAAGCTTAGCTCCAGGGCCTGCTTATTACCAGCCCCTTACCCCACACCTCCACCGGGCTCAGCAGGGACAGAAAACCAGCCCCCATGCTTTCATTTTACTTATCTTCAGTTTTTACCTTCTCTTCCTAAACACTCATTTCACAAATCTTGCAAGGTTGACCTGACTCAATCCTTTTGATTTCATCATCTAGTACTTAGAGATCCAATTGAGAGTACACTAATTAGTGCTTATTTTGATATAGTCTGTTTGCAAATAGATGAACTTGGTATTAAAATAGGCCAGTCAACCCTGTCTCCAAAAAGGAACATTAAAGGGCATCCATGTAGGCTGAGATGTGAACATACTTTGAAAGAAGTCTACTAGGTTATTTAATTCTTTAGAGTCTGAGTTCTTCTAGGATATAAACAACAAGCCTACTTTTTCTGAGAATGTTGAAATTCTGTGACTGTAATTACATTTTCATTAAGCTTTAAGGCCATAAAATTGCAGCAGTGTTATTGAGATAAATCTTACCATTAAGTCTTAGTCATTATCATAGTGGCTGAACTACTGCTCCAATGAAGAGCCCCTAGTGTACAAGCCACTTAGAGGTATTGGGGTTTGGGAATATATTAAAACTGACATAACTTGAGCAATTTGAATACTCTGATTATCTGAAATCAGAACTATTTTAATGACTCCAAATGGCCTGCCACAATTCTTCTCTTACAGTAATTCAAACACTAGGCAAGTATTTATTCAATATTTAGTAAATATCTACAAGGAGGCAGTCTGATGGAGATGGAAGTTATAGTCTCCACCCTCAAGGAATACCCAATCTAGTGAGGAAGATTGGATATAGACATATAAACCAGAAATAACACAGAGCAGGATTAAGTGTCAATGGCGGGCAGAAAGGATGGTGAATGAAGGAAGGGGAGTTTGAAGACCCAGCTTACTAAAATCGTTCACTCCTTCATATGAAAGTTTTATCTCCTATTCCAGTTGGACATTAAAGAACAGTGATTATTTAGCTAAGTAACAAAGAGAACTACATCAGGGGCTGTAAGACTTACAACTGGGCCTCATTATTCATGGATTTCCTATTGGTGAATTCATCCATTTGTAATACAAAATCAATACTCATGATGCTTCCGGTCATTCACAGATGTGCACAGAGCAGCAAAAAATATGGGTTGTCCTATGTACATATTCTTAGCTGAGGTTGAACAAAGTGATGCTATACCTTTTCTTCTCCAAGCCCTTATATTGCAAACAAGTCTTTTCGTGGTCCATTTACTGCCACGTTTTTCACATATTTTGTTTTTCTTTTGCTGTTTCAAATTGCCCTCAAGCATAAAAGCTATGATGTGCCTTATGGAGAAAATAAGTGAGTTATGTAAGCTTTGTCGAGGCATGAGCTAGCATTCTGCTGGCTGTAAATTCAATCTGAATGAATCAATATATATACTAGTACTCATAAGGTATCTTTAAAGAGGAATATTCACAAAACAAGTTTATACATTGATTAGTGGAAGAGAGTGGTGTGTCTTCTAGGAGCAATGGCTCAGTGTAATATCCCTAATTCAGTGTTCATGGTGACTTTATAGAACATAACTACAATGAATAAGAGAATTGACTGTATTTCTTTAGTTGGTTTTTGACTGTGTTATTGTGCCTGTGCTACGGGTATTACCTTCCTCAGGATGATGTTCCCTAAGGAACATAGGCTGGGTTTCCTGTAGCAGACTGAGTGGCCTCTACAGACAAACCCATGCCTCCTCCCTGACCTCTATGGAGCCCAAGTTCAGGTCACTAATTCAGGGGTTGTCTTCCTTCCTTCCCACTGACCTTTTGAATCAACCAGCGGTAAAGTCTTGACTGTGGTGGTCTGAAGCAGGTTTTGCAACTCCCCATATGTGCATGAAGCTGAAACAAACTTCACATCACGTACCATGATGTCTTCAACAAAGATTGTAAATT
This sequence comes from Lasiurus borealis, assembly GCA_004026805.1. Lineage (NCBI taxonomy): Eukaryota > Metazoa > Chordata > Mammalia > Chiroptera > Vespertilionidae > Lasiurus > Lasiurus borealis. The sequence continues at coordinate 11,838 of PVJN01011854.1, forward strand.
TGCTATAGAAGGAGAAAGCATGGGGGGTTAGCCCCACCATATGCCCATCTTTTTGCTGGCATTTCCGGTCCTCCTCCGAGGTTTGCCATTTCATCATTCACAATATTTATTAAGTACATGGGGATATAAAAATAAGTAAAAAGCATTGCTTGCCAACATTGATCTTATCTGCAATCTCAACCTCAGCATCTCCCACCCTCACCACATCAAAGCTGAACTAATTCCAGCTGGTGCACCTGACCTGAGCTGGTTCCAACCAAGGTCAGGCAAGTAGGGTAGCTTCTTGACCTGGATGATGCTGTCATAGAGGGAGGGCTGCAGGCTCTGAGCCACCATATTGGCCAAGATAACAGCCACCATCATGGGAAGGATGTGGGCAATCTGACCCGTTAATTCGAAGCAAATCACAGCTGTGGAGACTGTGTGGGACACTGCACCCGTCAGTGCTGCTGCACCTGGAATGAGACACAGGAATGTACTGGTGAATTAGAGCTGCAGTTCTTGGCATGCAGGGCACATGAGGATGTGACAAGAGTGACAGAGAGTGGGTCAGTGCCAACACTCTACTATAACCATTTGTCAATAGTAGGAGTTTCACAAAGATAGAAATTTTGTCTAATCTCTTCTCTGATATGTTTGCTAGTCCCTAGAACACTGTTTGACATTCAACAAATAAGTGGGGGAAAAGAGTGTAGGGGCTAAAATGCTGGACTGTTGGAAAATCATCATTTTGATCTCATTCCATGACCTTTGACAAGTTATGAAATCATTTTGTGTGCCCCCATTGTCAGTCCTAAAACTAAAATAGTGATATCTTATCCATTCCTGGTTTTTGAAAGTTTGTATCATTCTTTTCAATATATTTTTTAAAATTATTAATTTCAGAGAGAGGAAGGGGTAGAAACAGAAACATCAACGATGAGAAAGAATCTTGGATTGGCTGCCTCCTGCATGCTCCCCACCAGCCCACAAACCAGGCATGTGCTCTGACCAGGAATTGAACCATGATTTCCTGGTTCATGGGTCGATGCTCAACCACTAGTCAAACTGGCCAGGCAAAAGTTTGTATCACTCTTAACTGACCATTTTAAAACCCAGTTATGACATTCTACTTTGGACCTCAGGATTTGAGTCATTCTTAACTGACCATTTTAAAACCCAGTTGTGGCATTTTACTTTGGACCTGAGGTTTTGAGTCAGCAATTTATGGGAGAGTAAGGTCAACATATGGCAATAAAACTGGTTAGTGCTCCTATATCTAGGGGAGTATGGCATTATTTGTTATGGGATTTCCGTAAAAAAGGAAAAGGGGGGAGGAGGTGTAGTAATTCTGGGGATTTGTATTGTTCACTGTGTTAGACATAGGTTTTGGTTGGATGGGCTAATAGATTTAATGAAAAATATAAGAGATTCATAGAGTGTCAGGGCTATAAAATATCTCTGAAGTCACTTCTGAAGAAACTAAGACTCAGAAAGGAAGCTAACTTGTCCATGACCATCCAGGAGACACAGGCCAGGGTTGGGTCTAGAGCCCATGTTCCTTAGCTCTTAGTCATGTGCTTTTAAGTCCCATCAATACTGGCCTATCTGCAAGGTGAAAGTAATTGAGCCAGTCACCTGCATTCTTGTTTCCATGATTCTTTGGAAGGAAACAAACAAACAAACAAACAAACAAACAAAAAAGCCCTTACCAAACATTCAGACACAATCCTAGGTGCTTCTATCCCTATTGTTTTATTTAATCCCCATAATCCCTCTTTTACATGAAGAAACTAAATCTCATAAACATTCAATAAATGTTAATGAGAGTCAGAAACATGGGTTGATTATTTGAATACAAGTTGAATTAATAGCATTAATTAAAACCATATTGTATAGCCTGGGATGAAGATGTCATGGGAGAGTTGGAATGTGGGCAGTTAAGAGACTCAAATATTTGGTTTCAAGAGGGAGAAATGTGTCTCACCAATTACTGCATAGCCCCCAGGTAGGATCTTGTAGATGATGCCATCAAATAAGATACCATCAGGAAATATCATGGCCATGATCTCTCCTACCAGTCTTCCAAATGCAGCTCCTAGACCAGAGATAAAAGGAAAGTGCTGGCAGATCCAAGTTGCTTATTCTCTGTATTCCCCCCTCAGGCACTAAAACCAAATACAGGCCCCCAGAATTCCAGGCCTTTCCTTATTTTCCTAGTACCTTAGAGTATAGCTATCAGTATAATCCCAGGCTCCCCATCAGAACTCACCTAGTACAAACACAGGCATAAAGCCTCCGCAGGGTATGGGCATAGTGGTGGCCACGATGGACATCCAGAACTGGGGTAAAAAAAGGAATCAGATACCCTCTGAACTCCGCCCAACACACACACACACACACACACACACACACACACTCACTCAACACCTTTCTCACTATCCCCCTCCTTCCTGCTTTAAGAGCTACAGAAATGCTGGGATGGCTCATCCTTTTGAAAGCTATCATGTCTGCCCCCCTTCCTCCAGAATCAAGAAACATGGAGTTCTCAGGCTAAGAGATCACAACACTATAAGAAAGTTTCTCCAGATGGTTAACCCCAAACCCTTCTACTTGGAGTGATTATGTTTGTCTTTATGCAATCTAGAAAAGAAGTGAGACCTCAGAGGTTCTGTTACTGCTCCCAAAAGGCCCTAGCCCACTGCAGCCTCTTTGATTTGAATAGTCACCTCAATAGAAGAGCTTGGAACTTTTGAAGCTGAAAGATTTTTTTCCTAGTCAGTTTATGTTTCTGAAAAAGATCCCTAGTTGGAAGTGGCAGACACCTTAAAGTCTTAGTGACTTACTGTGTGACTAATTGAGCTTCATTGTATTTATTTACAAAGCCATTTATATGGTGAACCTCACAGGGAAAACTGGAGCAACTGTCCTGTCTGAGCCATTTCCTGTGGCATCAAATGACTTTAAACAAAGGATCAAAAAATCTGATCTCTCTCTAGCCATACAGGAAGGGCACCTTGAAAAAGCCAGGTGAGTCAACCAGTGTAATAAAAAGGATCGTCAAGGCCCCACTTTGTCAGGTAGTATGCCAATTGAAACTGGGAAATTTTTAGAAAAAGCAATATGTGCGTTTTGTGGCAAAGAACACAAAGAATTGAGAAATAGAGTGGGAAAAGAGAAATGCTTGAACTTTAATGAGACATAGTATATCAATTAATTAATAGATTTACATATTACTTCAAAATAAGCAAGCCCATGGTCAGCTGCGGTTTGCCACCACTCTGTTGACTGAGTTTGCCAACCACTGGGATAGGGGCTTAATCACAAAGAACAACAACAGCCTAGTAATTATTAGAATCGAGTCTTGGTCTGTGGTGGGGAAACTCATTGGTCAACAGAGCAGGAAACCATGACTCCTCACGAGCCGCAGTTTGCCAACCACTGAGCAAGCCAATGTTGGGAAAAGGATCTCAAACTAACTTGGTGAAAGATGGCAGCTAAAGATCAGAACATATTGCCAGGATCAAAATATTTACAATGAAAAAACCTGCACCAATTGCACTGTATACTAATGAGAAGTAAATTTCTTAATTTCCTGAACCTTAGAAAGAATTTCCTTGAGTCAGAACTGACCTCAAGAGGATGGGACAAAGGCTCTAAGAAGGTTTCATCCCAGAAACTTTGGAATGAGGCAAAAACACATTGTTTTTCACATCAGAATATCTGTTTTTAAACAGCTGAAACAGAAAAGTTGAATACACAAAGAGAATATAGACTGAGGAGTCCTGACGTGTATTGTATCTTTGCTTTCTCTGTGTACTGGCATAGCCCTCAGGAAATGTAGGTAGGATGTAAATAAGTAGGTGAGTAGGTCGTCAGGAAGGAAGGAAGGAAAAAGGAAGGAAGGAAGGAAGGAAGGAAGGAAGGAAGGAAGGAAGGAAGGAAGGAAGGAAGGAGGGAGAAGAGATCTTAGTCAAATAGCATTCATGCAAAACAGAAAACACTTCTGACAGCTAATATTTGCTAAAATACCCAACAGTAATATTCATGGGGAATGTGAGGTTAAGCTACAGGTGATCAGATACAATGGAGATCACCATTTCTGACTTTCTGGAGACAGAGTTCTAGGCAACTTGCAGTTTAAGGTTTTTAAGTGCCTCTGACCTATGCTAGTTTGAGACCCCTTGAACTATTCTGTACCATATCTTTGGAATAAGTACATAAGGGATTTTGTAAAGCCATAGGGATTTGTAGGCTCAGGGCATTCTGAATGCTTCATAACTACAGATAACAGGTGGCTAGCAGGTCTGATTTCAGAGGATGAACTTTAGATTAGCCTCTAAGATATGAGGAAGAACATAGAGAACACAGGAGTATCAACTCCTATAGCATGAAGAATAGCACATGAGACTAGCCAAAAATTTTGAGCTATTAGCACGTAAAGGGAAGATCAGGATGCAATGCAAATGATTAGAACACAATGAACTACCAAGATTTTAAATTCTAGGGTGATGGGAAACTAGAGAGCCAAGATCACAGATTCTACTTTATTTAGGCCCTTCATAAGAAGGAGTGATCTGAAGATCAGGCAAAAAAGAATTCTGCGGAGCCTCAGGCTGTGCTGAGAACTCCGTGACATTCGGTAATCATGTTAGACTTATTGAAAGGGAAATGAGAAGTTGTAATTATATTTCACACTCATTGTGAAACCTCCTGACTTACAACATAATGATACTTTCCATGTCTTAAGACTGAGGAAGATGGAGGTTCCCTTCTCAACATTATAAAAGATCTGAACAAAGACTTTTATCAGCCTGCACTTACTCAGCCACATGAATTTTAAATCAGATGGTGGGAAAATAGTTCTAGTCACTGTTATATTTTGATTCTGCTATGTAGCCGATTGCCCACATGCTGGAAAAAATAAAGGCATGTTAATGTGTCCAATGATAGGACAGTGAAAATTAGAGTGATAGCTGAGTAATATGGATTTATAGCTATGATGATTTTATGTTTATAAATATGATAGAAAATAATAGGCCTAATACAAACTGTTGGACTTGAAATATAGCCCGGAAAGCATGTGAATTCCTTTGCCTGATACACTAATGATATAAACATTTTCAAGGATATAATTCAGTGCAAAATTAATAGTAGTGACATACTGTTGAGTTTTTCTATATCATCCAGGAAATTTTTCAGAATAAATTTTAATCGGTGAAGTGGTAGGTTTCTAGATATATACCTGGAAATCCTGAGAGGTGAGGTGAGCTGTGGGGGAAATGCTGGAAAATATACATTATTTTGTTTCTCTAAAATATTTCAAAAGCTTGACATTTTAAAAGTACACATGTCCCCAACTTTACCATATAGTTCATTCTATAGGAATACCAGAAAAACACAGTTATTATCATTGAATGATAAATTCTGAAATGCCATCAAAACTTGGACTTGATTATAGCAGATGGGTTTGTATACTCAACAACAATTACAAGAAGTTGAGATTTACAAATTAGAGAAGATGAAGTCTATAAAGAAAGCTCCTTCCCCCAGAAAAAAATCCTTAACAAGACAACTGTGAACTGCTTTATGATGAAAATATAAAATATTTTGAAGGAAGAAACAAAGATTTAATAAAGCAGGTATGCAAAATGTGGAAGCTATAGACCCAATTAACTCAAGTGATGTGAAATAGGGAAAAACATACATAATCACAGATTCTAGAAACCCACAGCAAATCCTGAGAATGTAAGTTACAAGTTGGAACCTGGTGTCTCAAAAGTGTCTGGTATCTCTAAATCATTGACAAGTACATCAAATGAGCAGCAACAAACAAAGATAAAAAACTAAAAAAAATTTTTTTTCCAATCATAAGCATAAGATTTGCCAAAGATCAACAATCAAGTACTTGGCACATAGAAGGTATTAAATATTTATTGAATAAATGATTAAGTGAACCTACTATAGCTATTACAACATAAAAATTATTTAGAGACTCATATTCTGGTGAAATACAGATTCATAAAAAGTATCATAAGTAAGTTAATAGCAGAATATTTAAAAACATGAAAGTTCAGTGTGGACAGACTTTTAAATGAGACCCCTAATATTCAGAACCCTAATATATATGTCTTGCCTGGATTATTCAGCAAGACATACTATTAGTAATAAGGCAATCATCAAAAAAGAAAACATATGCAATAGGTAATAGTAACAGATGTCACAACCAGGGGTGGAAATTAAAATATCTCTGTATAAGGTAATAATTGAGAGGTCTATAAATACATCATCCTTGACAGGCAGATGTGAAAAAGAATCGACATAAAAAGAGATCAGCTTTTTTTTCCTAACTGGAGTTAGAAGAGAGTGGTTTGAGAATGGCAAAACCCTCAGTCTCACTACTTAACCGAGAATAATAAAATTTATAAAAATTGTTTATAGTCACTAATAAAATTGATTGAAATATTTTATCTTTTTTGCAAGTCTAGAAAACAGATTACCCACTAAACTGGGGGGAAATGAATATGCAAATCAGCTATAAATGGATAATCAGATACATGGAAAATGAAGTGCCTAATTATCTAATATGTGGGAGACTTGGTTAATTTACATGAGCTTTTTATACAGTTATCTATTTTGTTGAAATCTATCTTGCCCTTGTTTACTTGGCTGCTGTGATGTCTTAATAGTTTAGTGAGTGGAACCTCTGGAAAGGTTAAATAATTTTGGCAACATCACTAAGTTGACATGAGTGGAACAATTAACCTAGATCATTGTTCTAGGTTCACTTACAAAAATGAGCAATTTGTGCTATGGTTTCCAAGCGAATTCTTTTTGAATTGGATGAACACCAGATGTATTTTCACCCTTTCCTACCCTATGCAAACCCTGGATTTCTAGATTGAAAACAAACGAAGCTTAGGGAGTAGGAGTGTAGGGAGAGGTACCTTCATGATAAAGAAGAGGAAAACAATGATGACAACGTTGACCTGTGGATGGATCCACACAGCTGACCGGCCCAAGCTTTCAGGGTCACCCACGTGTTTTACCCACGTATTGTTGTCAAACAGGGTACTGATTGCTTCACGAGGCATCAACTGTAAGAGGGGAAGCAAAAGGGGGTAGTTCTCCAGGGATGTTCGGTCCTTCCTCTTTTTAGAGAACTGACTTCTAGTCTTACTTTTCAAAGGTCCTTTCTGCTCTTCTCTCATGGATAAATTTTATCCTTGGCCAGAAGTCCATATGCTTAGAAACCCGAGGGACATCTGGGTTGTTTCCCTTTTTCCATGTGGCCCAGTCCTGGCTTAGTCCCTATCATAAGCTCAGTGACCTTACTCCACCCTCAGACTCCCATGCAGCTAACCTCTCCAGCCATGAATTGACCCATTCCTGGTGGAAAGGTGCACGAGGCGATGACAAGGGTGACAATTCCAGGATATAGCAGGCGGCTGAAAAACAAATAGAATGAATGATCCCTGAATTTAGTCAACCCATAGTAGATGCCACACTGAATTCTGGGAAGCTGAAGTTTCCTGTGGTCTCTTATAGTCTCAGTTCTTTAAACAGAGTATTTTTCTACTAAAATACCATCTTTAAAGGGGAAACCACACCACTCACCTCCTATATATAGTATCAGGGCTTCTGTATTTTATCACAAGCCACCAAAAGGCATTTAACACCTTCCACATAGACTTAAAAAGAGGAACTCATGGAGAAACCAGAAAGTAAGTGGGAAGGACTGAGTAAGGGCAGTGACTCACTGCTTAGCAAGAAACTGGCTGAGGGCCTTGTGCTTTCGGACACCGAGCATGACTTGACGATGCAGATACACAAATACAGCTCCCAGGAAACCACAGCAAATCCTGAGGGGTAAATTATACAGAAATGAAGCCCCCATCCCTCAGACCTACTCATGGGGAACAAATACCAGGCATCTAACTTCCCTTTTTACTCACCTTTCCCCAATAATTTATGCTTCTCCCATGTGTGCCCCACCTTCTTCCCAGCTTGGGTCCCTTCTAATCCTAAGATACACCCACCCCTATCTCACCACTCTCTGAGGAGGTGACCTCACTGACCCAATGACGGCAAAAGCTGGCAGTTCCTGCAGGTCAAAGGGGAAATCCATTCGGAAATTGGTTCTGAAGAGAGCAGTGATGGTATCTAAAGGATGGAAAGGCCAAGGATTATGATAGGAGTGTCACAAAAACCCACTGAGAGGGAACCAGAAGTCATCAGGTTTAAGGATCAAGTCCTTCTTTCTCCAAGTCCAACATCTAGTCTTCTATTTAATTTCTTGTTTTTATGCACAATCAGTATTCCCCTATTCCTTGTCCTATATCCTTGGGTCTTGGTCCCAATTCCCAAATAAAGCCATCTATTCCTTTTCTGCATGGCCTCATGTAACTTCCCTCCATACCGCATTACTAGCCTCCCTATTCAGATGCCTCCATCCCAGGGTCTCATACCAGCGTCCTTGTTCCACACGGCCAGCACACGGAAAACAAAGGCACTGAATGTGGCTGCAAAGAACCCTCGCCAGTAGTTGTGCACAGCAAAGTAGGTAGAAGTGACCTCAATGCTGAACAATACTCCTGTAGGGGCATGAATGTAGGGTCAGATGCAGGCAAATGTGAAAGGCTCTCTCCCACAGTCCCACCCTGTGGACCTGATGGAGTCTGTGTTTAATCCTTTTCTCTTGGAGTCCATGCTCTAAACCATATACCTAGTCTTGGTAGCAGCATTGTTTAGGCTAGGGTTGTGGTTCAATAAGACACAGAGAGGACAACATATGAGGATCAGGTGGTCATGCTCTCTCCATCTCTTAGAAAGTAGGGTTGGGTGAGATTCACAAAGTTAGATAACCACAAGGATTTAAGAGTCACTAAAATTTTTCTGCAGAAGAGTCATGAGAGAGAAGGTAAAAAGAAAGAGAACAGAAGAGAATAGGATGGGTGGAATTTCAGGAAACTGATGAGGGAATGGGGAATCTGGGGCAGACAGAGCTTTGCCAACCACCCTTCTGCCCTTGCTCCTCAAATCACACCAGGCAAGGTAGCTGCCTTCTTTCCCTAAAAGAAGGATTCAACACAGTAGAAAATCAAGTGGAGAAAGTCTCTCTCCTTTACCAGTAACAGAACTACAGTCAGCTTTGATTTGCCTGGGTATAAACTATCCAACTTATGAATATTTTACAACCACTTCTTGAACTCTTAGGCTAGATTTTCTTTCCTACGATGAAGTTCTGGGACACTTCCCCTAACCGTCTGTCACTTTATACTCAGGAATGAGAACTAATTTTAATATTAGCCTGAGCCAAACATAAAATGTGCTAGAAAACAAGACAGTAAAAACATAAACAGCCTCTGGAAGTGCTCTATCTATTAAGTTCCATAACATTGCTCTCTTCTCCCACCCTGAATGTTCTTCTTATTCCTCCTCTGCCTTCCTTGCCTCTGTCCAATCCAAGGCCTTGGTCTTGGTCTCCTTTATTTATTTATTTATTTATTTATTTATTTATTTATTTAATATATTGATTTTTTTTACAGAGAGGAAGAGAGAGGTAGAGAGTTAGAAACATCGATGAGAGAGAGACATCAATCAGCCACCTCCTGCACGTCCCCCAATGGGGATGTGCCCACAACCAAGATACATTCCCTTGACTGGAATCGAACCTGGGACTGCTCAGTCCGCAGGCTGAAGCTCTATCCACTAAGCCAAACCGGTTTCTGCGGTCTCCTATTCTTGTTACTCACAGATACACTTTGTCTCTCAAGTTCATTTATGCCCATAGATTCAACCAGTACTTATATGTTACTGATTAACAAAACTATGGTTTTAGCCCAGTTCGTGAACTTCAGACTTACCAACCCAGCTGCCCATTTGATATTACTTGGATATGCCACAGGAACTTTAAATTCCACATATGCAAAGTGAAAATTATCAACTCCCCACACCTCTTTACTTCCTATATTCCCTAGCTTAGTTACTACCACTAGGCACCCAAATTTTCTTACTATGAACTTGAGAGTTAGCCTAGATTCCTCCTTCTGTCTTATCCTTCATATCTTCACATAAACTCAATCACCAGGTTGCATCAATTTTACTTTCTATCGCCCATATATTTCATCCTCATCTCTGTCACTTCTGCCTCTGCCCAGTTCAGTCTCTTGTCATCTGGCATCATGACAACGACGGTAATCTTCTTGATCATCTTGGATTAAATCTGTTCATCCACAAGCCAGTTCTATCCTGCACACACCTGCCAAAGAGATTGGATCACCCTGCAAAGCTGGCCATAGCACTTCCTTATTCAAAGTTCTTCAAGGGCTTCCCTTCACTGTGACAACATTTCCCAAAGTCAGGTCTATGAGATGCTATGAGGCCTTTGAGAAGGTCCTTGCAAAACAGATTCTGTGGGGTTGCTAGGTGGGAGTGGGGGTTAGTAACAATGAAGTCATATGTTATTTTATTCAACAAGAGTGTACTGCCTGGCCAGCATGGCTCAGTGGTTGAGCGTCAACCTATGAACCAGGAAGTCAAAGTTCAATTCCTGGTCAGGGCAGATGCTTGGGGTTGTGAGCTTGATCCCCAAAGGGGACATGTAGGAGGCAGCCAATCAGTGATTCTCTCTCATCATTGATGTTTCTATCTCTCTCTTCTCTGAAATCAATAAAAAATATTTTAAAAAAGTAAATTTTTAAAAATAGGATTCTGTGGGAAATGCTGAATTTGAGCCACATTTTGCATGTCAGCATATCAAACATTCTGGTAACCTTTCCAGTTAAAGGACAACATGATTTTCCAACTTATTTGGCCTCAGAATCCCTTCTGCACTTTCCACCCATTAACACCATGAATACTGTGTTCTGTAAAAACACATTGGTGACAGAAGATTTGACTTTGGGTGGTGGGCAGACAGTATAATATACAAATTCTAGCCCAGAGAATAAATAAAATCTTGTGCAAGGCCTAAAAGGACCTTTATGAGTTAGTTCCCATTTACTTGCCCAGATTCATTTTCTGTTATTCCTCCCCGGTATCTTCTAGCAATACTCTTTGACTATCATTATAGCCTCCAGAGTTTGAATATTGTTTCTTCTGCCCAGAATATCCTGTTCTGGCTGTCTTCCCTAAGTGTCAGATCAAACACCATCTCCTATAAAGTTCTATTGACAAGCCTCCACCTCCCTACACCCACCCAGACAGCTTAGCAGAAGGTTCCCATTGTACTTGCCCAGGCTGCCATAAAGACACTCTGTGAGTGATGGTCTCTTTGCCTGCCTATCTACCCTTTCAAGGTGAGGTCCATGAGAGCACAGGGTCTAGCACAGTGCCCAGAGGGCATCACAGAGCATGCATAATGAAGCAAAAAGATGGTTGTCATTATGATAGAATGCTGAAGTCTATTTCTTTCATCAGTGTAAGCCTTCAAGGAATTAACAGTTGACTAGATAGTGAATAAGTGATCTTAATAGTAATTTTTTCTCTCAGAATTAGTCTATGTTCATAAAATGAAACCAGTCAAGTAATGTTACCTGCAAGTCCATGTAATATTTGCCACTTAGTACAAACATTCTAAAAATGACATCTTCATGGTGCTGGGAAAACTGGAAAGCCACATGCAAACAAATGAAACTGGGTTACAGTTTGTCCCCATGTACCAAAATAATAATAATAATAATAATAATAATAATAATAATAATTCAAAGTGGATCAAAGACCTAAATATAAGACCTGAAACAATAAGTTACATAGAAGAAAGTATGGGTACCAAACTTATAGACCTTGGTCAGAGAGAATATTTTATGAACTTGACCTCAAAGGCAAATAAAGTAAAAAATAAATGCATGGGACTATATCAAACTAAAAAGCTCTGCACAGCAAAAGAAACAGAACTATATCAAACTTTTTGACAATTAAACAAAAAGGCAGCCAATGAGATGGGAGATGATATTAGCAAAGGTTTAATTTCCAAAATATATAAAGAACTCATAAAACTCAATACCAAACAAACAACCCAATCAAAAAGTTGGGCAGAGAAACTGCCCAAGAAGACATATGAACAGTCAATAGATATATAAAAAGATGTTCAACCTCACTGGCAATTAGGAAAATACAAATCAAAACTACATGAGATACCACCTCATATCTGTTAGAGTGGCTATTATCAACAAAACAAGAAATAGTAAGTGTTGGAGAGATTGTGGAAAAAAGGGAACCCTCATCCACTGCTGGTGGGAATGTAGACTGGTACAACCACTATGAAAAGCAGACTGGCAATTCCTCAAAAAATTGACAATAGAGCTACCATATGACCCAGCAATTCCTCTCCTGTGTATATATCCTAAACCTCAAAATGATGTATTCATAAAGATATAGCACCCCTATGTTCATTGCAGCATTATTTACAGTGGCCAAGACATGGAAAGTGTCCCACAATAGAGGACTGGATAAAGATGATGTGGTACATATACACAATGGAATACTCAGCGACAAGAAAAGATGAAATACTGCCATTTCAACGACATGTATAGATCTTGAGAACATTATGCTGAGTGAAATAAATCAGTCAGAAAAAGCTAAGAACCACATAATTTCACTCATATATGAGATATTAAACTGAAGCTCATTAACACAAACAGCATTGGGGTAGTTGTCAGAGGGAAGGGGGTAGGGGGTAAAGGAACTCTCAATATATGGTGACAGAAGAAGATTTGACTTTGGATGGTGGGCAGACAGTGCAATACACAGATCTTATAACATACAAACCCACACCTGAAACCTATATGTTCATGTTGACCAATGTTACCCCAATCAATTTAAATAAATAAATAAATAAATAAATAAATAGATAGATAGATAGATAGATAGATAAATAAATAAATAAGGCATCTTCACTTTTCAATGCTTAACATTTTCTTGTGTCAAGAGCCACATTTTGTTTGTTTCTGAAGGCTTCAGGACCATGTTTTATCTGTAACTTTCCTATGCTCTTTCCCATACTCTACACAAGGCCAAGACAAATCTTTCTCTGGCATCCCAGAAATTCCAATTTTATGCAAAAAATTCAGGTTATTTTTACTTTAAAAGAATCTAATTTAAAAAATGGTTTTACCTGTCTAAAAAGGTTCCCCAGCTTTTTGGATTTGTGAGGTGAAAGAGCAAATAAAAGTGAAAGTGGGTATAAACATTAAGTGTGAAATTTAACATGTGTAGAATTCCAGCACACTACCCCTCATGGACAGGGTTCAGTGACTCTAATGTCAAGGGCTGACAACAGAAGGGCAAGCAGGTTGCCAGCTGAAGCATTTGTTGACCTCACCTCCTTACGCAGCCCACACTGGCACAGTGTCAGGATAAGGGAACGTGATACATTTTCATTAACTCTGAGCGCTTATCCATATATCATCCCCAGGCCAAGCCACTTTAGTTACCTCCTCCACAAAATGACTGATCACATTCTCATAATTGAAAAGATACCTCTAACAGCTGGTGCATTAAGGAAGCATATGCTATTCCTATAATTTTGTTTTTCCAATTGTCAACTTAGTGTCCTTTCTGTCAGTCATGAATCCAATGACTGGTCGAAATAATCCCTGTTCTGTGGGTCTGGTTACAACGAACATTGATGAGTAAATAAACACATACAACTGCTTCTCTGACCAGGCCTGCTCATTAGTCATCCAGGACAAGGAAAGTAACATGTTCTCTTCTCTCTAATCTCAGTCTTGTGCAGCTTTTGGCAGGAATACATAGAAAGTGCTTAAAATGTTGCCTACACGCAGTACTAGTAAATGCTCACTGAAAGTTAGCTGTTTTTGTTATACCCTGGTTTTAACTGGTAATACTCATACTTGGGGATGCTGACAACTGTTTGGGGGTCAAGGTCAGATAAGTGGACTAGTGTAGGAGAGGTAAATCACTTGCCTCCAAGTGGGGTCCCAAAACAACAGCCGACTCCCACAGCACAGCCCACTGTCAGCATATCAGTGTAATAGTATGGCTGCTACTAGGGAGAGACAGACCAAGAGAGAAAAGGGAGGGGTGAGGAAGTGGGGCAGAGAGAGGAATGGAGAACAAGCAAGGGTGGGGAATAAGGCAAAAAGAAAGGCTTAAGTCACAGGGAATCATAGTGGTCCCATTGCCCCCACAATTCCCAAGCCAAGACAGGAAGTGACCTAATAGTGCAAGGTCAAATATAGAAAATGAAATAAAAGTTAGGTAAATATATGGTGGGCAGGTAAGCCAATAAATGACCACCAGAGTTAGGCAGGAGGTGGGGACAATCAAGGAGAGGAGTGTCAGTAGCAAGAGAGAGAGGAAAGGTCTTAATACAAACTGCACTACCAATCAAGCCTGCATGAAATAGCCGTCAGCCTCAAAAGAACATGCAGTTCTTTGGTAGAAAGTGTGGGTGTCTGAAGACCAGGGGCTGAAGGCCCACCCACCAGTCCCTTCAGTAAGTACCCCCTTCTACCCCTAAGCTGTGGCAGCCACCCAGACCCCCCTTCCAAGTCATGCTCAGGAAATGAGTAGGGAGGAAGTGGGACTTGCCTCCAACAGGGGCTGCAAAGCAGCATCCCACGCCCACTGCACAGGCCGACACCATGAGGTCAAGCTGCCCAGGCACGGTCTGCAACAGAGAAGCGCGCAGGACAAGGAGGGCAGAAGGCTGAAGTAAGGCGGCAGTGTAAGAGAGATGGGTGGGAAACCAGGAATGAGGAAGGAACAGAGTAGCACAGGAGGTAATCAGGGAAAGGAACTGACACGGGGCAGAGGTATGGACTGGCAGGTTAACAGAGGAACGAGCCATGTGCAGGCTCCAATGCAGGGGTGCAGAGCAAGAAGGAGGGGACATTACTGGACAGACACAGGCTGAACAGAGGTGTCAGGTGGTGAGGACAGGTGGTGTATGCGTGTGTGGAGAATAGAGGAGCATGGATTAGTGCCATGCCCTGTTTTAGCATCCAGCCCAGCCCGGAGCGAAGGCAGCCCTCCTGACACCCTGAACACACACAGTCCCACTTCATTGGACTTTCTCCACCTTACCTCATACACCCCAGAGAACACAGACATAAACTTGCTGAGGACAGCGGCACAGATGCTGGCAATGTGGACAAAAGGGCCCTGGGAGAGAGACGAGGAAGAGATCAGGAGCAAGGGTCCAGGTGGGAGGCTTTGTGGCATTCCATGCACTAACATTTATTGCTCCAGGCCTGTACTATATACTGGAAACACATGGAGCTTCATCCCAAAGAGGAAGGAAGGTGACACACCACATTTTATCATTTCAGAAACTTCTAAGGTCCAAGAAGAAATTGAGGGAGGACAAGGGGACAGAGATAGACAGATGAGGTGGGATCAGGGGTGTCTAGAGAAGGTGCTCAGGGACGGTCACCATTGAGTAGTGCCTTATTGAAATGAGAGTGTGCATCATGTGTGCGCCAGAAGGAAGAGTGTTCTAGGCTGAGGGCACAGCAAGCGAGGAGCTCTGAGAGGGGAATAAGCTTACAAGGTTGAAGGACAGGAAGATGGCATTGTTACCCAAAAACAGTACATGAGGAACAGCCTGGGAGGACTGAAGAGGGACAGCAAGGAGCCAGGTCACCACGGTCTTTCAAGGCCCAGTGAGAGCTTTGGATTTTATTTTAAGAATGGAAAGGCACTAGAAGTTCTTGAGCAAAGGTCAGACAATCCTGATTCCACTTTGAAAAGATGGCTCTGGCTGTGATGTAGGTTATGGACTGTAGCAGGACAAGCATGCCATGAGCATAAGCTTGAAGAAAGCACAACCTCTCTCTAGATTTGTTTTCACATATTAAAACAAGGGCATTGGTCTGGAGTGGCTCTAAGGCAGTGGTCTGCAATTGGGGAAGACCCTCCACAAGGGGACATTTGACAATGTCTAGAGACATTCTTGTTGTCACAACTGGAGGTGCTATTGGCACCAAGGGAGTAGAGGCCATGGATGCTGTTAAATATCCTATCATGCCCAGGACAATCTCCAGAACCAATATTACCCAGCTCCAAATGTCAACAGAGCCCAGGTTGGGAGACCGCTCTGAGGCCCTCCCAGCTCTGACGCTTCTGTTATTTTGCCCCAGGAGGAGGACTTTCCCATAATTCCCTTCACTTCCTCCCTGTTCCCCGTGTTTCCTTGGCTCTGACTCTTGTCCCTATACCCATGCCCCTGCTCATGTCTGTTCCCAGAGCCATCATCTGCCCAGCTCCCCAGCTCACGTCCCAGGGCCTGCCACCTACCTCCTTCCCCACAGGAATGCCACTGCCCAGTCCTGCAGTCAGGGCCACAACCTTGGCCACGAAGGCTTTGATGGTGAGATATTCCTTCAGGATAACCCCACGAAGTATTGTTTTCATCTCAGGGATCCCAGAGCCTAAAAGGGTCGCAAAATGATTGTGTGCAGGTTCAAGCTGGAGGTTCAAAGGGAGATGAACATCCAGACAGTGGACATGAAGATGGGGGGTGGGCAGGGAGAGGGCTGTGCTGGTGAGGAGAGTGACAAAGCAAGGGCAAGGTCTGTCAATAGGGTTGGGTGAGGGAGGGAGAAGGGTGGAAGGGTCAGCAGGATTATACTGCTGACCAGACATGGGAGGGTCCAAGGGGAAGTTCTCACCAACAGCCTGGGGAGAGATGAGGTGGCAGAAGTGGGCACTGAAGAGGATGAGGATAAGTGGGAAGGACACCCACACCAGGTACTGCAGAGGCAGGCTGGGCTGCACCTGGGAGTAGGTCCACTTGTAGACTGCAGAGACACGTGCTGGGCTCAGTCCCCTGTGGACAGGAGGTTACCGCTGCCCTCTTCCCCTTCCACTCCATCCTCTACTGCACAGATCAGCATGCTAGGAGCATCATCGCACGAGGACTATCCCACTGAATCTCACAAGATGGTACTATTCTCATTGGACATGTGAGTGGGAGACTTGAGTTGCTGGAGTGCCCTGTCCCTTGCAGTTCCCACCACTAGTAGGAGGTGGAGCTCTTGCTGCAAAATCACACTGGAGCTGGGAAGGCAGCCACAATGTTAGAGGCCACTGGGATGACCAGCCATACAGGCTTGCCAGGAACTGAGGTGCTCCTGGGTCCTAAAATGTTTGGTGCTCAAACCAGGGAAAGTCCTGGGAAAACTGGGGTGAGTATTAGGGTGACATCCACAGCTTAGCTGCTGGTAGGTGGCAGGGACAGGAGAAATGGATCTGCCTCTGGTCTGGTCTTGTTCTAGGCCTGATCTCCTCTGTGCAATGTCCCCCTCCCAAACCACACCCAGCTTATCCTCGGTAGAAACTCTAGACACAGTCAGGTATGGGGAGAGGCCAAGGGGACAGGGACAGGTGAAACCTACCCTGGAGGGTTTTGGCACTAACATAATCCATGCTCCAGCTAACCAGAGCCATAAGCAGTCCCAGAAGCACCAGAAAGATCCAGTCTTCCCCTAACTTCCTTCTCACCACACGTCCCAGACGGTAGATACAATCTGTAAGAGAAAGGGGTAAAGAAGAGCAGTAACAAGTCACTGCTCAGACCTCTCAATCGCCGAGTTTCTCTTCACTTCACTGCCAGGTGCTACCCTGATCCTTCCAAAGGCACTAAAGTTCAGTTCCGTACTGGATTCTTGCATTTCTTTCTAAAACTCATTTCTTGGGTTGAGCAGGAGGGAAAGTGGGGAACAAGGTAAGTGAGAAGGAAGTGGCAGGAGCTGCCTCTCCTTACTACTGGGAGGAGGGCTGTGGGGTGTATGCAGGGAATGAGAGAGTGGGATATATACAATAGGACATCCAAGGGCTTATTCTCCTAAGCCCTGCCCCTCCTCTATCCCAGATCACTTTATTTTGCAGTCCCCATCACCTTGACATTTAGAATAGTGGTCCTCATCTGTGCTGTCCATGGTGGCACTGGAGCCCATCTTCCTGGGCATACCAATGCCCTTCTTGTCTGAGAATTGCTCCTTATGATGGCCATAAATCTGGACAGAGGGAGAATGGGAATGTCTGTCTTGCAGAAAAGTCAAAAGGAATAGACAGATGGAAGCACATAGACCCACAGAAATACACAGACAATCTTTTAAAATTCTGGGTGTTGAGGGTCTCAGGTAGTGCCATTTTGTGGTCCTTCTGTCCCTAGCTCCCCACTCTCCATTCATACATGTCCCTCTCTCTATATGTACTCATCTTGGTCCATGGCAACCTTCATCAAGAAGGCCAATTTCTACCCTAAGTAGAGTTAGAACTGTGCATCTGTGTCAATTAAAAGTTTTCTGTGTCACTCTGCTTACTATATCTCAGCATGTCTCTATAATATCCCCAGACTCCCCCACCCTGACTTCTTTCCTGGAATCCTGACATGGATGAGAACAGACCAGCAGGTGACTCTTGGTACACTGTGCCTTGGTGTGTCTAAACATACTGGAGACCTCTGAGCTGCCCAGCCAAGCTTATAGAAAGTCCATCTCTCACTCCCTGGACTGTGTGCACCAACAGGAATGAGTCCCGAGAAGGTAAGTCAATTCACTTCTGTCAGAGCAGGGTAATTAGATGCTCCCCAACATCTGAAGAGGACAGAGGAGCACCCCTCAGATCTGGTAGCCCTCCACTCTCATCCCCAGGTAGCCTGGCCTGTCCCACTGCACTAACTCCCTTCTCTGGGTCCAGGGTCAGGCCAGGCCATGTTGCTGGTTCTGGGAGAGCCTGAGTGGAAGAGATCTGATTTCACAATATGAGCAGTGGAGTCGGAGCTGGAGTAGTGTGCAAGCACACACTGCTTCACCTGCTCAATGCTGTTTCGTCTTCTGGAATGAGGTTAGTGATGAGGGAGGTAGTGTTTCTGTCCACGACCCACCCAGGACACAGCAAGAAGACATTACCTACCAGTAGCGCTCAGTACATGCCCTCCCACAGGCTGTCTCACTCCCTTGGGTCTCAGGCTGGTGGAAATGAGGAAGAGGGGTGCTCTATACCAGAACTGGGAAACACTGAAGGAGCCAGGTCAGTGCTGGCTGGTTCAGGGCTAAGTACCATAGCAGAGAGGGCTGGGGAGGGAAGGGAGACATGCAATCTGAAAGGAGGGTGGCATCTAGGTTTGGTTAGCAAGAATGCCTGTGTGTGTGTGTGTGTGTGTGTGTGTGTGTGTGTGTGTGTGTGTGTGTTTGGGGGGTGGTAGGGGAGGATGCTGCATGTGGGTGAGGGTATGAGGGAGCTCACACACGCAGTGGCATGGACTCCTCTGTCAGTCACTCGTGTAGCTTATGTAAGCATAATCTCCTCATGCATATGTGGCTTTGCCATCCCCATAGGATTCATGAGGTTGCTGGGAAAGGTCATATAAAAGGACTTGTGTCTACTGAGCTAGGTCTAGCCCTCGGCAGGATAGTCATATTTTGAATACATTGCCACGTACTTTTTTAATTATAAAAAGTAACACTGCTCCTGCTTTTCACCCAATCCCTAATTTTCCTCAGTCCATCACACCACTAATTCCTCCAACCCACCGCCCCTCCCCTTAGGGCTTTACCTGTGTGGGGTGGGCGTTGGGACGGGAGCCTGCATCTCTCTGGGGCCTGTGCTGGAGGCCCCCATTCTCCGAAGGCAGCCCATAGCTGGTGCAGTGTTCGAAGGGCATGTACTGGTACTGGGGGGCACTACCCCACCAGCTTTGTTCGCGCCCACGCCGCTGGGGCTCAGATGGCTTCATGCTCCCTCCCCCCTGCCAGGCCTGCTTGCCCCTGTCCAACCCCCAGTACAACTCCTTAAGCCTGTCCTCTTGCCTGTCCCCAAGGCGTCTGGGGCAGCATGCCCACCCCCAGCTATTTATAGCCATCTCTCCATCACATGACCCCCCCATTGCCACATCTGATCTGCTTGGGGTCGAAGCAGGTGTGAGAGCAGTGCGGGGGAGGGGCTGGGGTGAGAACCTGAGGGACAGCCCCGCAGGGAATTCCCTCAGTAGGGCAGCAGCACTGTCCCCCTCCTTAGTCACTAGGAGGCTGCCAGCCCCCAGCCACTGGTCCCTCTATAAATATCGCCCAGACCAGGATGGAAAACTGCTCAGCATGCTCTCCAACCTGTGTGTGTCCAGAGCCTGTTAAAACTACACCAACCAGTGTCACACTTCTCTTCTCCAGCATATGGAAGACCAGGCTGCGATGCTGGACATGGATGGAGTGATTTCAAGGTCTGAAAACACTGGAGAGTAACTCACCTGGGGGAGTAACTGATGGTTCTCTCCCATCTTTCCCTGCTGAGTTGTTCCGTGTTCTGTATCTTCCCAAGGTGTAGTCCTCATCTGTCAGACCACCTCTCCCAAACCATCAGTGTTCAGTTTTCTCCTCCAGGTTTGCCTTTTTGTCTGGCAGGAGCTGCTAATAATGCTTTGGTGCCATCCCTTGACTCCACCTTATGTTACCCACTGGGTGTGGGGCGCTGTGGGAAGCAGAGTGATAGCCTTGGCTTCTGGCACTTGTACCACTTCCCAGACTGAGAAGTGTCAGTGCACAAGCAACATGGATTTATGGGGAGGCACTCAGCTTCCGTGTGGGTTAGATATCAGGGGAAAGTGGGCCAAAGGCAGGGGAATGCAGAGAAGGGAATGGAGTATTTTTCATGAGAACCCACAAACATAAATGATGATGGGGAAGTACTCTACTGTTCTTCCTTTTTCAGGTCAATAAATCATTTTTGGCCAAGGACAAACTATTCTATCTGGCATCACTTTTTTTTTTTTTTTTTTTTTTGCCAATTTTCCTAGGACATTCTTTCTCCTGTGAACTCCTTACTATAGAAGAAAAGTTGTAAACATGAGCCAACGTGTAGTTTAAGATCCATCACCAAGTGAGGCCTGTCCCAGGACAGTCCAAGTTCAGGCATGATAGGGAGAGACACTAAATATCTGATCTACAAGTATATTTGGATCTAGGCTAAATGGATTTGTCCAAGCCACATTGGATGATGGATACCATCAAAAGTACCTTCTCAACAAATCTTCTGAGCTCAAAGGTGAATAATCTTACCCACCCACAAAGGTAAACATGTGCTCAATTGAGGGACTGAATCGCTACAGGCAGAAAATAAGGAAGGCATTCTAAGGGGTTGGTGTGAGATAAAAGGAATACTGTCTTAAAGAAAATACAGTGCCCAAGTAAAAACATTGTGAATTATGGCTCTCCTGAGGTAGTCAGTTTTTTAGGATCTTGGTAATCCCAACAAACAAATATCTAAGAGAATTCCTATATCTTCACTATTCCGGAGAAATCAGGGTCTGATTATGGATTCCGAGATTTAGAGGCAGAGATTGGTGGGACTGGGGAAGCCCTCACACGTGACCAAGCCAAGCAGAAGCACCTACTGCAATTCTGGAACCCAGATTCTGAAATGAGGAGGGCCAAGGAAACATACAGCTGCTAGTGCAGATCGTGAGAGGAATTCCTTGAGTTTGAGGTTATAAATCATTAAGGTCTCATGGGTTATCACCTGCAAAAGAATAAAATGTAGACTGTGCCCATCCCCCATCCCATCTCCTCATGGGTACAGTGCTTAGGTTCTTGTTTGGACGACTAAAGATGGGGCATACAGGGACATGTTGATGTTTTTCTCTCATCAGTGTTCCTATCTCTCTCTCCCTTTCTCTTCTCTCTCTAAAACCAATAAAAACATTTTAAAATTATATAAAAATGATATATATACTGTGTTAGATATATATTCTTCTGAGATTTTAAATAGATTTTCTTAAGGTCCATGATATTAAAAGATTAAAACCTAGTATAGGTTTATGGAATTGCTATTTGAAGGAAGGTTGTCAGAAGTGACCAAATAGCAGTAATTTCTCCTGTACTCATTGGACCTTGCTTCCCAGACCCTTTAAAAGTCCTTGGTTCCTTCCCTTGTGCTCCATGAGGCTCTCCCCACAACACTGGACAGATCTCTTTCTCCCTCTTCTGGTTTTTCAAGTACGATACACTTTCCCCCTATTCTCTACCTAACTAGGACAGAGATGGCATAATAAATATCATTAGTCTCGGGGGGGGGGGGGGAATTTGAGAGCCCCTAACGTGAGAAGGGAGAAAATCTCATGCTAGGAAAACAGTCACAGATGCAATATTGTTAGTTAAAGGTGCACACACAAGGTGACATTATTTTCATATACTAACTTCAGTATTCTCAGAAAGGCAGTGACTTAGAGGGTTATGGAGATAAAATAATGCATGCAAAGTTACCACTGTGGTCCTGCTGTGGTGCTCAGTTGGTTGGAGCCTTGTCCCTTGCCCCAAAAGGCTGAGGGTTCAATTCATGGTCAGGGCACATACCTACGTTCCAGGTTTGATCCCTGGTTAGGGTGCATATGGGAGGCAACCAATCGATGTTTCTCTTTCATATCAATGTTTCTCTCTCTCTCAAATCAATAAAAACACATTCATGGGTGAGGATTTTTTTTAAAAGTTACCATAGTGTTTACTCCCTGATAAGCACTGAATCTGAACTCTCATTATTAAACTGAAACTTTATTTTGTGAGTTAATGCGTTATCACCATGTGATTTCCCTTACATCATCACTTTTAATCCTCATAGAGACCTTCGAAGGTAGAAATAATTTTTCTCATTTTAGATTTGGGAGACTGATGTTCTATGCGATTAGGTACCTTAGCCAAGGTCTCTAGCATCTTAAAAGACTGAGCCAGCATTCAAATCTTCTTGATTCCAAGCCCATGCCCTTCAGGTTCTGTTACTTGCTTTTTGTATATTTGAAGTCTCTGAGCCTCACTTCCTCTTCCGTAAAATGGGAAAGTGACTACCTCATGGGACTGTGGAGGATGGGAAGGCTCCAAGCAGTGCCTGTGACATACTGTCAGTTGTAGCGATTATTAATGACTTCCCCAGATCAGAGGCCTTCCCCATGTTTCATTTCTTCCTGTTCTCTTCCCATTGGAGGAAACAGGCTGGAGGGCAGCCCTAGCTCGGAGATAATTTTAGAAGAGAATCCCCTGGCAGAGGTTATTAGTATGGGGAAGGGAATAGACTGAATTTCAACCTGATACTCTTATTCAAGGGCAGGGCTGGGGAGGACCTGGAATCGGGCTGAGACAGATGCTCCTCTGTAATCCGTGTCACTCCTCCTAAAAGCCTTCCTCTCCAGAGAACAGGGACTAATGTTAGCCCCACTCTTCCAGTACTTTCTTAACCTCTCCTAGACTTTATATCCTTCCTGCCCTTGAGGATATCCCACCGTTGTGTCTTACAGTACAGCTAACCAGCTTCAGTCAACTCCCCATGCCCTTTGACCCAGTGGTCTTCTCCAGCCGCTTCCTCTTTCTCCACCTGATATGCTTCCATTCTACTCAGTGCCTTTCTGCTCTTCCTTCTCTACATTCAGTCCCCAGCTGCTTCCCGCCACATGCTCCTGCAGAATGTCCCCTCTTGCTGAGCTTCCATAGCCCACCTGCACTGGCGCACTTGCATTTCCAGGTCTGCTTCATACACATTGCAACCCGAGAATCCAATTACACACAGCCCACTTCTTAGACCTTACCCTGGAGGCTCCAGAATTCTCTTTCAACTTATGCTTACTCTAGGAAACCTGAAATCCAAATTGAACCATTAGCTAAGGAATTCTAGATGCCTCATCCTCCAGTTCCAGCCTAGTCTTTTTCTCTAGCCTTCACCCCATACTTGAAATAATTCAGAAGCAACACTGCTTGCTAATGACTATTCCATCTCTTCTATGTGAAATGCCAGTGCTAGCCATATTATGGACAGCTGCTGGTGGTCATGACAACTAAGATGGGCCTATCTCAGGTGTGAACCTGGACATCTAAAAAAAAGAAAAAAATTTGGCAGGGCCTGACCAGTTTGGCTCAATGGTTGAGCACTGACCTAAGAACCAGGTCAGTTTGATTCCTGTTCAGGGCACATGCTTGGGTTGTGAGCTTAATCCCCAGTAGTGGGCAGCTGGGCAATGATTTTCTCATCAATGATGTTTCTATCTCTCACTCCCTTTCCTTTCCTCTCTGAAATAAAAATATGTATTTTTTAAAAATTGGCAGAGCCCGGTCAATGTGGCTCAGTGGTTCAGCCTTGAGCTATGAATCAGGAGACCTCCAATCAGGGCACATGCCTGGGTTACGGGCTGATTCTCATTAATGTTTCTATCTCTTTCTTCTCTGAAACCAATTTAAAAAATATATTGAAAAACTTAAAAATTAAAAAAAATTGGCAGCAAAATAAGAAGGGATGTGCCTTGTGAGGTGGTGAGGGATGCTGTAAGGGGCTAAGAAAAATATGCGGGCATCGTAAGATTGTCTGCAGACAAAGACATAAGACATATATCAGTAATAAATATAAGCATTTATTTGGCACCTGATGGCAATGCAACGTCTGGCAGTGGGAAGTGAAAGGCTTATCACCCAAATATTTCCATACAATACTGATCCAGAGATAGGAAGGACTTGGCTATAAGTCTCCGAACCACCTGGCTCACAGAGCAAGCATTTATTGAGCACCTGAACTATGATATAGGCCGAGCACTGTGCTAGGCCCCATGGGAGATACAGAGGAAGTTGTCTCAATGTGACATGTCTTCAAGGGATAATACCAGTGAATAAAACAAAAACACGAAAAAACACCAAACTGTGTATGTTGTCAAAAGATAGGATTCTAGCTAGGGTTGTTTCCTTCAACATTTATTGAAGCCCTAACACGTATCAAGTACTGGGTACATATTGATGAACAAAAAAGTTTTTGCCTTCACTGGAGCTTCTAGTACAGGTGACAGAATGAACAAGGGAAGCAAGAAAATATTATCATAGGTTATGAAAAGTACAATGAAGGAATTAAACAGGCACAGGAATAAACATAGATCATTTAGAGACAGAATGGCCTGAGGCCTCCACAAGACAGTAGAATTTAAGCCTTGAGCTAAGAATCAAGCCTTGAGCTTGAAGAATAAACCACCCAATTAAGTGATGAGAAATGGCACTCAGTAGACCCCTAGAGAGTGTCTGCGATGGTTCATGACAGGAAAGAGCTCAGAATGTTTGAAACTGAGGAAGCCACTGGGGTTGCTGCTTAGAGAAAAAGCAATACTTAATAAGGTTCATGGGGACGGTGAGGCATGTAGGCCAAGGTAAGGAGTTTGGATTTTATTTGAGGTATGATAAGAAACCAAATGGTTCCAAGCAGGAGAGTGACATGATCAAGATTATATTTAAAAACCAAATCTGTCATATAGATATTAGATTGTAGTCCTAAGAATGGAAGTCAGAGAGGCCCTCAGTAAGCACTGATAAGGATGGCTCCTAGGGTAAACAAACCTGGATAGCAATCTAGCAAAGGCCTCCTTGAAACAGAGAGACATAGAGGACAAGGAAATAGACCATATAATATCCAAGGGGATTTAACACTGAAACAGAAAGCAGGAACAAGGAACTACATCACATCTTTGAGCAGCCAATTAAGTAGTATTTTAGATCACTTTGGAGGCAGCAGTAACCAGGATATCATGAACGAGGGGAGAAGCAGGAAGCAGGGAAAGAACAACTAGAAAGGGAGAAGATAAGTTAACAGATTAGAGGATGAGGAAACATCCCACCCACACCTGCCTCTGCTGGCATTGCCAGGCTAATTCCAGTCAAAGTTCAGAAAAAAGACCTTGAGGATGTCCCTGCATAAAGTGAGTTCCAGATACAAGGCATCGACCCCTAGCCTGCTGAAAGCTCAGGTTCCTTGGGTCCAGAGGAGTCACAGGTGGCACTGACCTTCCTACGATGGCCCTGCTGCATGGGAGGAATGCACAGGCTGTTCCACACACACAGCAGCACCGTGTGTCTCTAGTCCTGTTTGTCCTTCCAAAGGCACATGGGAAATGACTACATTAAATGAGGACAAATGGGGCTGCAATATGAAAGATGAGAGATGACCTCCTAGACATCTTAACTAACATAAAAAAAGCAATGACCACAATGCTACCTACAAAAGCCCGGGGCAGGAAATGAGCACATACATGAAGCAGACCTGCACGCCTCTCCTTATAAAGCCCCTGTGCTCACACATCTTTCACCAGGCTCCTCTACGGTAGCCAAACGTTGCTGGCAACCAGTTCCGCCAGGGCCAGCCCAGGAAGAGAGCCTCACAGGGGGAACCAGCCTGTGGGCCGGGACTCAATGTTAAGGATGGCAGGCTGTGAAACCAGCCTGAAACTCCCAGTCCCTGAGAGGGAAGGACAGAAACCGAGATCCTGCAGAAGCTCCAGCACACCATCTGTGGCCCTGGTGCCGGGCGGTGGCGTCACGTGGGAGGGTGTCCGGGGAAGAGATAGAGGTGCTGGCACAGGGTGCTACAGTACTCAGACATCTCCTTGCACCGGTGGAACTCTGTGCCGGGAGCATAGCCTTCGCGCTCCTTGATAAGTCCGTTCACCTGGAAAGGCAAAAACCAAGGGTCCAAAGTCTGAGAATCTGGTGTTTTCACAGGAAGGGTGGAGAGACTGCGATGGTGACTGGGCAAGGGAGGAGGAAGGGAGAACACCCTGGAAGGCAAAAAGTTTACAGAGCCAGATTGAGAGACTTACTTTGACAAGCATGTCGGCCACGTGCATGTCACAAGCCCTCTCAGAGAAGATCTGAGTGAGGGCCTCGATGTACCAGGAACCCCGTTTGGTGTTACGCATGGCAGCAGTCCCTACAATCAGGACAAAAGTCACCACAGTGTGATGGTCATGGGATACCCTTGCATAGCTGGACATCCCACACTAGCTGTCCATGGCGCAAGTCTATAGGAGAGTGTAATCGTTTGGATTGTTCTAGAATTCACAATACCTCTGAGGCAGGCATAGCCACATATCATGTCCGAGCGAGTGGGCAGTCGCATCTTCAGCAATTCCTGTCTACCAGCATCACCCTCCTCACACTCAGGGGACAGGGCGTGACCCTTTCCATCCTGCTGGTCGACCCCACGATCCGTTTCATCTGTAGGAAGGCAGACAGAGTGGACAAAAATGTTATTTCCTCTCCTCTTTCTTGGGCCTGTCACAGACAAGCCCAAGTTCCCTACAACCTTGACTGGGAAGAGCCATTTCCAGCTGCTGCCTCCAACCTAGGGCTGATGAATTAAAATACAAAACAAACAAACAAACACAAAAAACCATCGCTCCCGTTCATCTCCCAGCATGTATCTATTACTCTGGGGGGTGCCCAAACACATGGTCTGAGCTGTCTATTCTGTGTAAGATGGGGAAAGTGCTGAGTCACATACTCTGGTAAACAGAACCAAAAACCGCCTCTGTCCATGATTCACTTGCTCACTGAACAATGCACCTGAGTCATGGTGCTTTTTATTGTAAAACACAATAGAATATTGATAACTTGACATACGTCATTTTGACGTATGTAACTATGTGCTTTATGTTTTCGTTATTCACTTACCACAAGTAAAGGTAAGGAATTATCTTCCTTTTCAAATTTTTTTTGCTGTTTCACTTCATTACTGATGTGTATGTGCTCCATGTGAGTAATGTAGATGCTTATATAGGTGGGTTCTGACTTAATGGCAAAAATCGTGTTACCTCACACGGTAGGAACGAATTGCAGATGTAACCCGAGGACCTACTGTATATTCAAAAGTTTTAGCAGTCCTTTCTCAACCTACCCTTAGCACATGACCCGCCTCTTGACTGAGGCCTTACCTATTCCCAGACATGGTCTTATTTGATGTTGTTTCATTTTGGGAATGGGAGGGGGTGTGAGGGTAGGAAAGAGAGACAGAGAAGATACACAACTCATCACACAAAAGATAAAAATATGCTTTTTCACAGCACTGCCTGTGCCACGCAACATGTAAGAGAGCCTAGAAGGAAAGAGAAGCTTGAAGAACTGGAGGGGAAACTACCAAGATTCATTGATCCAATAAATGAATTGAGCAACCGTCATGTGCCAGTCACTGTTTTTGTTTTAAGCTCTAGAGAAACAGTGAAGAAAAAGTCTCTACCCTCATAGACGACAGAGAAGGTGGTATTTTTTTTAAAAAATATGTATTTTTGATTTCAGAGGAAGGAACGGGGAGAGAGAAACATCGATGAGAGAGAATCATTGATCAGCTGCCTCCTGCATACTGTCTACTGGAGATTGAGCCTGCAACTAAGGCATGTGCCCTACCCAAGAATCAAACCCTGACCTCTAGGTTCATATGCTCAACCACTGAGCAACACTGGCCAGGTGAGGGTGATACTTTTAATAGACATTGACCATATTAACTAAATACAGAAGACAGGTGAGTTCAAGTTTAAGTATTTAATTTTAGAGAAGATTCAGATTCAGAGCTACTTCTCCCTATCCAGATCTATAGCATGTGTTATCTCTGAATACAGGAGAAAATAATCATGAATGTCTTTCATTTTATTTTGCTGTTGATACCTTCTGAAGGAACTTGGCTAAGTTGAATGTATCCCTCAAGAGAAAGGAAATTCCTTTCCTATCTTAAGGTTTCAGAGCTGTCAATAAACGTTACTAGTTCTTTCTTTCCAATATCCCCATATTTGTTTTCCACATTATCGCTAGAGTCTCTACCCATTCATTACTATTTATTAAGTGCTACCATACATCTATCAGGCAATGCTCTGGGCCTAGGAAAACAGCAAGTGAATAAAAACCTAAGTTCCTGCCTCACATACTCTTTTCTTAATGCAGCTTCTTGCCATGGTGATCGTCCTGAGAAAAAATAATCACATATTTTCTTACTTAAGCTCCTAAAGCTTCATACTATTATCTGCTGAAGCCCCAAAGCTCAGTCGTGACTAAAGGTTTATAACAGCTGGCTCTACCTCCTGTGGCCACATCTCACTATATACTTACAGACGCTCGGTTTTTAAATTATATCCAAGCTTACTTCTGACTCAGCACATCATTTCTTTCAGGGGAGGGGAGTACGGGAAGGGCGTCCTTTTAATCTTGCTGTGCTTGTCACATTATTACCAACCCCTCACCCGCCCTTTCTCCTAAAAGACTCTATCTGCTACTCCATATCTATGTAAATCTTACCATTCTGGGCCCAAATTAAGCCTCATCATATCCCCCAAATCTCTTCAAACTAAGCTGACCTAAAATGACTTACTCTTTTTACAACTTGCGTCTTCATATGTTTGGTATCTCACTAATTTCACCCTTGCTTACTTCAGGCCTGTAACTACGCAAAACTACTTCAGGTATATTGCTGTATTTTCCTAGTAATTAGTAGGCACTTTGGAGAGACCACATTTTCCTTTGCTTTTGTGACACTACCTAGTGTAGTCCTAGTCATGTTGTAGGATCTTAAAAATGATATTCTTTGGTGATATTAGGAGAATAAAAACATTATTAGTCATTTACATGTGTTGAACATACAACAGATAAAAATAATTTTTGATTATTTGGACAAAGTGACCTTTAAACCAACCTATAAGCCCTTCGAAAGCATTGATCATGTTATAACAGCCACAGCTGGCAGTTTTGGTAGATTTACTAGGAGCCAGGCACTGGGCTAAGCAGGCCCTTCCTATGCACTATTTCATTTAATCCTCACAACAGCTCTCTAAAATAGGCCTGATGATTATCCACATTTTATATCAAGGAAATGAAGACAGAGGGACATCAGTGGTAGAGGTAGAATTTGATTGCAGTTAGTTTTTTGTTATTACTTGTTTCCTCCCAGTAAGCAAGCCCGCATGTCTGCTGAGCCTAGACAGAGTCCTGGGGTAGAACTGCATGCAAGAAAGAAGAGGGAGGGAAGCAGCTCAGGAGAAAGAAGCCAGGGCTGAACTGGTACCTCTGTCCTGCATGGCACAGGGATGATGAAGCAGGAAGGCAAGGATGGCAGAGTAGGTGAAAAGGAGAAAGTGGAAAGGGGACAAGAGATTGAGGAAGAAAAAGAGGAAGGGATAAAGTGAGAGGGACAGGAAGAAGAGACAGGAAATCCTTAACCGGAAGAAGTAACAAAAAAAGCACATCAGGTTACTGGTAAGTACAGAAAAAAGTCAGAGTCCTCAGAAAAGAGTCTTGAGAACAGGCATGGCGATGCAGAGAGCTGACCGACCTGATAGCCATGGGCTGCCCAGGTCCCAGCACACCACATGCATCGGGGACACTTACAGAGCAAGAGAGGCGGTGGCAGCAGTGAACAGAAGGAGGTGCCCAAGGGATCCAATAGCACCTGAGAGGAGCAAACAGGAAAGTGAGAGCTGGGGGGAGGCTGCCCAGGAGCCGCCACCCCGGTGCTCGTCCTGCGGGGCACTCACCTCCACGGCAGGCCTGGATGAAGAACATTTTCGGCTTGTTCTGTAAGTTTGGGCAGTTGGCATTGTCAAAAAGCCGAAACACTTCTTGTAGCTGGTGGAAAGGAATAAGGGAGAAAGACAGGGTAAGTGGACAGTAGGACCTTCTGAGTCTTTACACACGGCAGCAGCCAGCACAGGCCAAAGGTGATAGACGTGATCCAGCACCATCCACAAGACTGTACACACCTGAAACACCTTGCCGTCCACACCATAGACACCGCCCTCCACGCCGTGAGAGAGGAGGGCCACAATGCAGGAGTCAGTGACTCGGTGAGCAGACAACTGGGCAAAATTCTGGAGTTTCTCTTGCATTTCCTAAAAGAAACACACCTTTTAGTGTTGTTCACTATAGCCAGCACCAATATAAGCTTTTCTGTGGTGTCTGAAACTTTAAGTTATTAGAAGGTAAAGTGATTTCTGTGGTCAATGATAAGTAAAGTCAGGGAGACCCACTGAGAGGCTAGAAAAAGCACGGGTTCACTAGAAAATGCATGACTTCAGACACAGAATCTTATCTAATAAAGATGGCTGCACCCACAGAAGAAGCCTTAAGGAGCAACCAGCAGGGACCTGAGGCTACGTCCTCCCTTGCCCTTATGGGGCTTGATAAGGGACTTCAGGCAGTGTCCCCCACCCAGTAGGGCTTGATGGGGAACCTCAAGGTTCGTCCTGATGCTGGGCTAGGGAATCTCAGGCCATGTCCCCACCAGGTGGGACCTGACAGGAGACTTCAGAAACATGCCCCCAACCCCAGCACCAGGGTGGGGAACCTCAGACTGCACCCCCTGCCTGGCGAGGCTTGACAGGGGACCTCAGGCCATCCCAGCATTGGGCCAGGGTACCTGAGGCTATGCCCCCCTGCCTGGCTGGGCTTGACAGGGGACCCCAGGCCGTGTTCCACACCCAGCGGGGCTTGATGAGGGACCTCAAGGTGAATCCCCAGTGCTGGGTCGGGGGAACTCAGGCTGCACCCCCCTGCCGGTGGGGCTTGTCAGGGAACCTGAGGCTTCCCCCTGACCCCCCACCCAATGAAGATTGACAGGGGATCTCAGGCTATGTTCTCCATCTGGTGGGGCTTGACAGAGGACCTCAGGCCATGCCCCCCATCCTGGCACTGGGCCAGGGGACATGAGGCTACGCCTCCTGCCCAGCAGAACTTGACAAGGGTGGGACTGGCTGGGTCTGAATTTAGCCCAATGTGGGGAGGGGGCAGCCAGGTTTGGGTCTCATGTGATTTTGAGGTGCATGTGGGTGGGCAGAGATTTGACTCTGGGTACTGTGGTGAGCCCCAGACTCTGACAGGAGGGAGGTTTTCATATACATTTCACTAACTTTCTTTAATCTCTCACACTTCTATTATAGAGAAAGGGCAAATAGCAATATTAAATTATTTCCTCTAGTAAATCCACTTTTATTGTGCACGAATTTTGTGCACCAGGTCACTAGTTCTGAATATAATTGCGCAAAATTCACCAACTGAGATACGCTAAGAACTCCTGGATTAAAGCACTTCACTAATGAAGCTAATCAAAAGCTAGTTAACCTTATCCACTCTCCTATCACCAACCAGATTTCTTTTGAGCAAATACTGTTGTACATTAGTGGCACAGAGTGACCACCTGCTCAGCGGTGAATGAGTATCACCTATGAGGCCACAAGGAAATAAACTGCTCTGTGACAAAGAGTTTAACAGGACCATGATCTAGAAAACAGCAAACCTTCTATGCTGTTTTCTGTCTGAGAACTAAGTGCCCAGAGACAGTGATGATGTCTATAAAACATCTTATTCAGGAAGGAGCATGCTGTCTGGAATGGGCCATGACTAAATAAATGCATTGGCCACAGGATCAGACAGACAGACTGAAGTTTGACCCCTGGGTTCAAAACTGGTACAAGTTATTAAGTCCCTCAAAACTTTAAGCCCATTCTGTAGGGGAAAAAAAGGACTTATAGCTATGTCTAGCACCTCCTGAAAAGACCTGCCATTATTATTATGTGTATGTCTAATTAAGGTTAACAATATTATCTCCCTTCCACCCCCACAAAAAACCCCTTGTATTCCAATTTAAGAATTTTGCTTTACTGCCTGGCTGCTGTGGCTCAATGTTTGGATGTTGACCTATGAACCAGAGGTCATGGTTCTATTCCCTGGTCAAGGCACAAGCCCAGGCTGTGGGCTTGATCCCCAGTAGGGGGTGTGCAGGAGGCAGCTGATCAATGATTCTCCCTCATCATTGATGTTTCTATCTCTCCCACCCTCTCTGAAATCAATGTTAAATTAAAAATTTTTTAAAGAATTTTGTTTATCTAGCACTATGTTGTCATACACATGTACTTTTCTACTTTAGGCATTTGGCCCATTAATCGAAAGTACAGTGGTACCTCGAGATACGAGTGTCCTAACATACGAGGTTTTTGAGATACGAGCCGTTGAGCGAGCGATTTTTGCTTTGAAATACGAGCAACATTTGAGATAGGAATCATCACTCGGATCGGCCGGCTGCACATGACCCACCAGTTTACCGAGACTCGAGCGTCTCATAGTTTCCCACGCCTCAAGGTTACGGAACGAATTAAACTCGTATCTCGAGGTACCACTGCATTAGGTTTTATATTATGATATACAGTGATACCTGGTCACACTTCAGTCTGTCTGTCTGATTAGGTTTTATATTATGATATACAGTGGTACCTGGTCAAACTTCAGTCTGTCTGTCTGATTAGGTTTTATATTATGATATACAGTGGTACCTCGAGATATGAGTTTAATTGGTTCCGTAGCCTTGAGGCGTGGGAAACTATAGTCAGCCCTCCACATCTTTAGATTTCCAACAGTAGGTCGAAAATACTGATCTGAGGTTGGTTGAATCTGCGAATGAGAAACCTGGGGATATATAGTTTGCATGTAAGTGGACCTGTGCAGTTTAAACCTGTGTTGTTGAAGGGCCAACTGTACTTCTGTTGCACATAATTTAGACTTCATTATATAAGACTTGTAAGTCTGCAATATAACTGGAAATAGAGAAATTGGCTCAATTGAAAAAGTATGCATATTTTCCAGGGAAGTAGAAGCTGACTGTAATATTGGAAATCTTAAGGTAATAAAAGACATCCAAAATTGACTTGTTTGAAGAATATATAACCGCAAGAGAATACATAAGTATGAATGCTCCTCTGGAGAAGACCGTAACAATTTAGCAAGTAGTAGTTGAAGTTAAGTTTCAACTACTTTTATTCCTGGAAGGGAATAAAAAGATGAGCATTTTGAACTTCAGCAAGATTATTAGGTCAGTAAACAGACGACAAGAAAGTCCAAAGTAAGAACACATACTTTGTAACTGAATTGATAAGACTAAACCTTTCAATAAATGGAGATTAGTCATTTGGGGAAATCTTTCCAAGGTACCATATCTTAAAATAGGATCTGTAGCTTTATTTCAGATAAAATTACAGTACTTCTCTAAAGAGCAATCTTGCCTTTATTTTTTGGCTAGGGATTGGAGATACAGGAGAAGCAAATAACCTGCAAACCATCTGAAATTGTATGCAAAATTCTGTGGAATGATCCACTGCTTGTCCCTACACTCAAAGCAATCTGTGACCCAACTGCAAGTTAAAAACCAATACCATATAGCAAAAGAAAATTTGCCACTTAAAATGGGTTATTTCTTTATATATGATGAATTGTAATTCTCAAGCAATGCAATGAGAATAGATTTTGATGCCAGAGAAGAAATGAAAACCAACACAAGCAGTGAATGACCAGAGAGCACTCTTGCACTATCAAGAAAAGAGGATTCCCTAAGTCTATTTACTATTTTCCAATTTTTAAATAGAAAGTAAAAAAGTTGTAATAGAAGGCAAAAATAGGGGATCTTAACTTTTTGGATTCTGTTTCTTTGCTCACCAAATAATTATATAACAAGAGTTGAGTTTCTTGCGAGGTCCTTCCAGGAAGAAAGTATATTCAGTGCAGATGTGCAGTGCACTAAATTCTCACCCTCACTGTGCCTAACTAATAGTATACAGCATCTGAGAGTTTGGCCACTGCCAGAAACCGGTTCGGCAATGTCCTCCTTGTGTCTCTGAATCTCTATAGCTGAGGAGTAGGCTACATTGGAGGGCTATCTCCCAGGGTTCAGCCCTAAGCCTTTTGCTCTTGTTACTCTTTTTCAAAAATCTCATACTCTCACTAAGTATTTTTCCTACACAAGTAATTCCCAAATTTACATCTTTGGGTCTTAACTTCCTCTGAGGCCCTCAATTCCTCACTTAATTTTTCCATCTCCCTTTATATGCAGTCATTCAATCACCAAGCAATGAAAAGTACAACCTTGCCATTATACTGCTTTCACATATATTCTTTCCCTTTTGGTCCACTAGACCAGCAGTTGTCAACCAGTGGTGGTCCGTGAGGTCCGAAAGGTTGGCGATCGCTGCACTGGAGTGTCCAGGCCCTCATCATCTCGTACTGGCATTATGATTTTTACAGCGAAGTGGGTTTCCTGCCATTAGTCTCTACTCCATTCTTTACAATGGTGTCATAGTAATCTTTTTGAATCATCACGTGAATAATGCATCATTTTCTGCTCAAGAATTACTAATGATATTCTAATGTCAAAACAAGGATGTCTAATTCCTTTGGGAAGACATCCAAGGCCCTGTGCATTCTGGTCCCCCTTTATTTTCAATCTTATTTCCTGCACTCTTTTGTCGTAGGCATTTGGTTCACCTACTAGGTCCCTAACATCACACATAGATTTCCTGTCCACACACACACTATTCTCCCTGCCTAGGATCCCTTCCACCACTTCTCTCACCTAGTAACTTCTACCCTTCAAGGCCAGTTCAAGTCTCCACTTACCCATCATATGGTATCTACCTAGGCAATTGTTTCTTCCTCTTAACTGTTATAGAAGAAACTGTCTCTAATTTTGCTTGGTCCTTGGGAATATACAAGACATGCTTTCTTTTTGCTGCTGTCAAGACTTTCTCATCTAATTGAGGTCCCCAGAACTCAAGGTCCACATTTTTAAATCTCTAGTACCTAACAGTCTGCCCATTCTAAGGTACTCAAAATTTAATGTTACCATAATTGCAGTTACAGGACAATGTAACCAGAGAATGAAAATCCAGTAGGTCTTTGATTGAATCTGCATCAGGTTTAACATAAACAGGAATGGTCTCAATAGATCCACACATTGTTCTGTTTCTGAAAACAACAGTATACAACTGACTTGGTGACTCACGATTGTATCTTTCACTATCATGCATGTAAGATTCCCACTGACTACACACAATATGGAAAACCAGGACAGCATAAATACCTAGTAAAAGAACAACCAGAGTAAAACCTGTAAGGAAGCATAGAAAGCATTCTTCTTGTTAAGACTTTCTAACAGGATTCCCTCTGTAGGAATCATGGCTGATTCCCAACAGATCTTTCAGGAAAGCAGATGACCTACCTGAATACTAGATGACTAAAGCAGCTGCTCAGCCATGGTTTGGAGCAAGGGTGGCCTTATTTCTCTGCAAGAGCTGTTACTGAAAAGCTGACAGAAACAGCATGCAAAGGAGAACACCTGAGAAGCTATTGGTGAAACTGGCCTTACCAACATATAGCAAATACAGAAGCAAGACAGCTGAGAGAGAAACAGACTGCAGACGATGTTGAAGGCAAAACAGAGACCCCTACCTCAAAAGATCAAAGTGAATCTCCCAGAAACTTTAATTTTACCACTAACATTCCAAAAGGCAAGTTCAGGAAAGTACTACTATTCTGGAATCAAAATGAAGAATATTAACTCACCAATTGGCTATTACAATTTCAAAACAGAAATAGCCAAAAGTAATAAAGTTGGAAGTGTAGCTGGTTAACTGAGGTTAATGAGGAATAACTTATAATGATGCTTATGATCTGCAGGCATCTAGTCCAGAAGTAATTTACCCTAATATCTGCCTTTTGACCACACAACTCTTAAAAACAAGAAATTTTCCTATATGTTAATTCATTAAACTGCCACAAAACAATATTTACAAGGGCAATTCCAGCAAACTCTCATTTGCAACAATTTTATCTGTGAAAGTAATCTTTACAACAAAAACTAGACTCCTGTTATGACCAAGAAATAAATGTCCTGTGTAGCCTTGGCTTAGAAATATCCTTCTGAGCTGGTTGGGTGAATCTCAGTGTTTCCTCACTCCCTGAGTGATGGGGATTAATTTGCTGAGCATGAAAAAAATGAGAACCCAACTGTAGATAGACTTTTATTACTCAGCAAGTTGAGCACAGCCTTCTGAGAAATCAACACTGAAGTAGCTGGCTGACCCTAGTTCTTTTTTAAAATAAGAACTAGATTGCAAGGTGAGCGGCAGAAAAGTCAGCAAAAAGGTAAGGAGTAAGGTAACTATTAAGACACAGCCCCTCAAGCAGAGATGCAGCAGTGGTTTCTGGCCCCCAATTCTGCATCTGTACCTGTGCAGTCTGGTCAAGTAGAACATGGACATCATAGCCCAAAAGCTTGAAGAGGGTGACTAGATTGCTGTGGTCCACATCCCCGCCGGAGCGAAAGTCCAGGTCCTTCTCTCCAGTGAAGTGCACGTTGCTCAGGACCAGTGCCAGGCCACGTGGCCGAGACTGCAACCTATAGGCCTGGAGAGGGGACGCCAATTAGACTCAGAGCTTTTTTAGGACAGAAACTATGCCTCCTCAACTAGGTGAGACCCTTCAAGAAAACAGACATCATACTCTTCTGAACCCCACTAGGTCAAGACAGAAATATGCCAATAAGAGACATCCACCAGCAAAGACTTTCTGACTAATAAACAGGGAGAGAATGTGTACACAAACTAAGTTCACATGCCCAAAAAAGACATCTCATTTCCCAACTCTTTCCTTGTGCCATTTTGCCAGACTCACCAGCTGGTGGTGTGTTCGATAGAATTCAGGAGTACAAGGCTTCACCTGAAGGCAGGGTGGGCCATCTCCGTTGTCTAGGGAGTATTCCACAGTATCTGTGGCACAGAAAGCCAAAAGCTAGCACACAATCTATGCACCAATCCTAGAATTTCATAACTTCAGGCACCTTTTGAATTGGGAATTTAATAATTACTGGTCTTGCTCATTCCCCTAAATTTGTAAGATCCATGAGGTCAGAGACCTATCTACTTAACCTAAATATAATCAGGTACTCAACTCACTGAATAACTGAATTGGATATATAATAAAAGCCTTGTTTAATCACAAAGCATCTCAATCAGCAGGCTAGTGGCTGATGATGTCTTTCCTCATTCTACAATAACTTAGCTCCATAGAGGAGACAGGCCAACCATATATATGCAGGAATTTCCTACCTATACAAGTTACTCCAAGGGCCAATTACCATAAAAACATCATCTGTGATGAAGGGAAATAGGATTAACCAATACCCCATCTAAATTGCCCTGCTAGTACCGAACAAATTCACAGAGGAAAGTGTTCTCAATATGAATGAAAAGTTATCACTCCAGGGCAAAGTCAGATACCAGTTAAGAAAAGGGAAGTCAATTTATGGTACCCATTTTATCCCATCAATTCTCACCTGCAGACAGGCGGAGCTGCTTATGAGGAGGACAGGACTCACACATCGGGAAAGACAGACTCAAGTTGTGGTCATGGCTCAACTGTAAGAAATCAGGAGCCCCATGCAAGGTCTCAGGGAGATGGTCTAGTCCCAATCAAACAAAAATCTAATTCCCCTCCCTGTCTCATAAATTCCCTACCCACCAAACTAACCCTTCTGAACACACCACATGTCTAAGGCTCCATACCGGTGAGAGTACATGCTGAAGACCAGAGAGGGTTGAGAGTAACAGATCCTCCAGGTGACCCTGCTTGGTTTCTCTCAGGGCCACACAGAAGGCATCAAAAGCATGGGGACCCCTCTTGGGAAGCAAGTTGAGGAGTTCCACGTTCTGGCTGAAACTGCCCACTTTGGCCTATAATACAAGAATAAAACATGAAATCATATTTATATATCTAGCTATAATTCAGTTTCTCCAGATGAGCTTCCTAAAAATGTCATCATCCATTTTAAGAATTCCTTTCACAGGAAAAACAATATATGAAGCCTTTGCCATTATTCCTAAATTATGTATCTTT
Organism: Lasiurus borealis; assembly: GCA_004026805.1. Classification (NCBI taxonomy): domain Eukaryota; kingdom Metazoa; phylum Chordata; class Mammalia; order Chiroptera; family Vespertilionidae; genus Lasiurus; species Lasiurus borealis. The sequence goes on from PVJN01011854.1 coordinate 50,264, forward strand.
TCTGTTCAATGCCTTAGGGTAGAAGGGCATTTTCAATTCCTTAATAGGACACCATACCCTTTTTATACTTTATCATGCTCTGTTCCTACTTCTACCACCAATTTACTTGGCTTTTTTCTTTTTTCTCCAGATACCTGAATGTGCTCCCTCATTTCGAAAGTGATGATGTCTTGTTCCAGGAGATGTTCTAACAGTTCACTCAGCAACAGCTGTTTGGCCAGCAGCACTCGGTTCTTTTTCAGAGCTTCCTGATGGTCAGGATGCATGCCACATACTCCCAATACCCTACAGATAAAAGGCAGAGAGAAAGGCTGTCAATATAGAAGATATGGCCCAGAAGAATGGAGTGGAAGAGGTGTGGGCAGGAAGAATAAAAGGAACAGAACTTACAATAACCAAGGTTAATTTGGTCGACTCTCATTAAAATCAAAGAAGTACTGAGCAATAACATGTTGAGCATAAGGAAAGGATGTAATTCTTTATAGAGTATGTTCAACTGAGAATATTGTCTGAGATAAATGGTCTCTTTAGGGGAGGGAAAAAGCTATCTTATCAAAAATACACACAAGCACACATGTATTCATGAGAAGGAATATTCTTCAGACAGACAAATTTCAAAAAACACTGCACATTATTTATGTAGGCTACTGAAAGTGATATAAGTTTTAAATGATTCTGGGTGAAGAATAAAATAATTTGATACAATGGCAAAAACTCAAACCAAACACACAAACACACTCTATCTAGTCTAATTATACCAATTACAACTATGGCTTTTCAAACTTTAAGTTCCTGTGACAAAATGTGACTAGAAATTATCAGAATCCTGTAAGAACTGGAAAGTAGAAAGTATGACAGGAAGTTATAGTAGATTAAATACCAATGATGGACACAATCATCATAATTTGAAATCACTTAAAGAGTTAAAGCACATAAAGGCTAAATTATTTCTGTAATTTAGTTTACTAGGGATATCTTTATTTCAAGGATTCCTTAGTTTTGCTATTGGTTTGGAAAGAGATGTTTCTGTTTATAACTAAAAGAATCTCATTTAAATGTATATTATCTATGTGCCTAGTTTATATAAATCTAAAGCTCACCAGCCTGCTAAGTCAGTTTCCAAATACTATATGATAGTATTAAGGGCCTGATGGCAGTGAGAAAGGGATATGGTAATAGCTTCACTTAAAACCCTATTTAAAGATCCATGTTGATCTCAAAGATGCTACAATGTGCTTCTTAGAATCAGGAAAATACCTTGCATTTTTAGAATGCACTTGGCTTTACTCTAGGTGAGAGATTTGTAGCTACGAAAGAAAAAAAGCATGGTCTTGGAAGAGCTGAGAGAGATCCAAGATAGCATGTGGGATCCCAAGGTAGAGGAAGTGGTCAGGAACACATTCCTGGGTTGGAAGCAGCCAATCTATTATAATTTAGGTTTAGAACAGCAGTGACTTTTAAATTCCACTTAAATTTCTTGTTTCTTGGGAGACTCCTGTTACCCCAAACTTCAGTAAAAACCTGCTACAACACAATCTACAGAAACCAAAACTATTTAATAATCACTTTAGAACACACCAAAGCAATAACAATAATCCAACTCAGGTAAAAATAAGTGTAATGAGGCCAACCTCAAAGTAAAGCCATTTGTAAAAGGCTTTGCCATACTCATTTTAATATGTGCCTGTTGCTGTTATTTATTTAATTTTATTGATTTCAGAGAGGAAGGGAGAGGGAGAGAGATAGAAACATCAATGATGAGAGAGAATCGTTGACCAGTTGCCTCCTGCACACCTGCTGCTGGGGATAGAGCCCACAACTGGAGCATGTGCCTTTGACTGGAATTGAACCCAAGGACCCTTCAGTCTGCGGGCTAACACTCTATCCAGAGTCAAACCAGCTAGAGCTGCTGTTAATTTTTTAAAAAATATATTTTATTGATTTATTTTTACAGAGAGGAAGGGAGAGAGAAAGTCAGAAACATCCATGAGAGAGAGACACCCATCAGCTACCTCCTGCACGCCCCACAGTGGAGATGTGCCTGCACGCAAGGTACATGCCCTTGACAGGAATGTCCGCAAGCCGAGGCTCTATCCACTGAGGCAAACCGGTCTCAGCTGCTGTTAATTTTTGATGAACATAAAACTAAAGCAGCCCTGGCCGGTGTGGTTCCGTAGGTTGGGCGTTATCCCAGGCATTGACAGGTTGCTGGTTCAATTCTTTGTCAGGGCACATCCTTGGTGGGAGACACGCAGGAGGCAGCATTCAATTAATCTCCTGGGTCTGGACCAGAAGGCACCTTCATGTTCTCCTAGGAGTGTCTGCCTGCCATTAAATGCTCTAACTGGGTCAGAGATGGAGACACACGGGGAGCCTCGGGAACCTCCTTATCCCTTCCAAAGTGCTCTCACCCTTTCAAAGCCGGGGCTGACTGCTTGGAAAATCTGGTCATTATACCCAGAGCAATATGGGGGGGAAGGGGGTCATGATATATTCAATCCAAATCAAATGCGTATCAGACGGTATCAGGAGGTCTGCAGGTCTCATTAGTCAAGGGGATAGAATTCCTTAGATGGGAAGGAAGCAGAGGAAAAGCCTCGCTGAAAGACTTAAAGATGGAGAATCTTTAAG
>PVJN01011855.1:0-17414 GCA_004026805.1 Lasiurus borealis
GGGGGGGGGGGGAAGGGGGTAGAGTCAGTTCATCTGAACATTTTCAGTTCTTGGTTCACCATTTTTCCTTCCCACCTTTCTCAAAATATGTTCCTAATGACGTTAGGGTTTCTCTATTAATGTGTTCTGGTCTTGCACCCAAATGCATTTATGATCTGTTATATTTCTATTACACCTTGTATGTCCATGCGCGTTAATTTAACTGCTGCGTGTCTTGTGATAAGAACACATGAGAGCATGCCTTTCTCTTGACACGTGAGGAAAAGCGGTAAGAGCGTTGCTCACAGTAATAAGAGACTTGAGACATTGACCCCGAATTCAGTTCTGCTAACTACGGGACTCCTGCAGGATTTTCTATCCACTACCTATTTGCTGTCTATTTGAAGAAGGTACCCTTTCTCTGGCTGCTTGTTATAATCATGGACTTAACTTCTAACCAGGGGAGGATTCCTAGGTGGGTAGCTTTTCACCCCAAATGCTCCGCGGCATAGAATAACTGTAGCTCTTTGTACAACTAACAGGAACAATAAGAAAGACTCTTGAGCGGTTTAGCAGCTCTGAAAGGGAAAATCATCTCAGCTCAACTGTGTTCCTTCAAATAGTTGGTGACTTTAATGCAGGTCCCCCTTTCTGAGTTTCTCTCCTGCCCGGATAATTCTTTCTGCTGCTCCTCCTGGCGCTGCTTATCCATGTCCCGGATGTGGCTGAGTCTCCAGATGAGAAACAATAGAGAGAAAAATAAACATTTACACGCGATGATTTATCGTCAGCGTGGTCGCGGCGGCGAGTGGGGATTCACTCCGGTTTGTGAATAATGTATTTACACCAGCTCGTCTCCTGGTAAATGGATAAGATGGATGGTCAGAAGAGAGGCCTTAAGGATGATGGATGCTGCCGCAGAGAGTCAGTCAATCTTTATCCGCCTCCATCCGCCCTGAGCTGGAGTGCGTGCAGGGATGCGGGGTGCGCTTGGCAGCGGGGGGCTTTCTGGTACTTTCTGTCGATTCCTTCGGGAAAAGGAAAGATCCCCTGAGAGTTTGGGCCCTTTCGTGAGAACGGGGTGGGGCCAGCGGCAGGGAGCGCCGGGACTGATGAGCACAGAAGGGGAGCAAAGTCAGGATTCAGCTAGAATGGGGGGCCGGTGAAGGGGCTGCGGGTGGAAGTCAGCACTTGAACCTGCAGGTGTGCAGCAGGCGGTGAGTCTCCCCTGCGTTCCGGCTGGGGGCGGAGAGGACTGGATGCAGACGGGCGGGCAGCACCAATTTTCCGTACAATGGCTTAAAAAAAACACATAAAATGTATATATTTTATTGTTTTTTTTTCAGAGAGGAAGGGAGAGGGATAGAGAGTTAGAAACATCGATGAGAGAGAGACATCAATCAGCTGCCTCCTGCACACCTCCTACTGGGGATGTGCCCGCCACCAAGGTCCATGCCCTTGACCGGAATCCAACCCGGCGCAGGCTGACGCTCTATCCACTGAGTCAAACTGGCTTCGGCCATACAATGGCTTTTGGTGGCTAGCAGCCGAGTAGCATCTGGCTTCTTTGTGTGGCTTATGTTTGTTTTGTGCAGACAGTGACCCGAGCATTGCTCCAGGCATTCAGATACATTAGGTCAGTAGTTCTCAACCTTTCTAATGCCAAGACACTTTAATACAGTTCCTCATGTTGTGGTGACCCCCAACCATACTTCATACCTGTAATTTTGCTATTGTTATGAATTATAATGTAAATACCTGTGTTTTCCGATGGTCTTAGGCGACCCCTGTCATTCGATCCCAAAGGGGTCGCGACCCACAGGTTGAGAACCACTGCATTAGATAATGAGGTGGACCATGTACCTGTTTCTGGGCAAGAGGCAGAGATAAATGACTAAGGAAGTAAGGGTGTAGGAAGTGGGGTGATGAAATGTCTCTGCTGATGAATAAAGTGAAGTCAAGGGAATGAGAAAGGGGGTGGGTACCGGGAAGAAGTGTTCTTTCATTTCAGTATTTGGGGAGCCCTCTTTGGTAAAGGGATGTTCGCCGAAGCCAGGAAGGGATTGAAGGTACCAGCCCTGGTGGTGCCTGCGAGGAGCATCTCCAGTTTGCTGAGCATGGGGGGACCAGGAGGCAACTGGGGTGGGGGTTGGGGGTGGATGGGGCAGGGTGAGGTGGACTTTGGCTCAAGAGCAATGGGCAGCGACCAGAAAGTGTTTCTCAGAGCTGGAGGGCGTGTCGCATATGATCAGTTTGTTATAAGGAAATTACTCTTCCCAATATAAACTGGTTTAAATGTGCACTTTGAAAATGAGGATCACACCCCCTGGAGGAAATCAGGGGGGTGGAAACCGGGGTTTATCGTTTATCATCCTCTGCAGTGACGTGGACTTAACACCCATCCATGCTGGCGGTGTGCCAGGAGCCCGATTGAGCCCTTCATGTGTGATTCCCTAGTCTCATCCCTCCATCCCCCCAAGGAGGCCATCAGGGAAGGACTGTTATTATTTTAATGTGACAAATGAATGAACCTTCCAAATAAGAGTGTTAGAATTGCCCTAACTTGTTTGGCTCAGTGGATAGAGAGAGCCTTGGCCTATGGACTGAAGGCTCCCAGGTTCAATTCCAGTCAAGGATTTGTACCTTGGTTGAGGGCACATCCCTAGTAGGAGGTGTGCAAGAGGCAGCTGATCGATGTTTCTCTCTCATCGGTGTTTCTAACTCTCTATCCCTCTCCCTTTCTCTCTGTAAAAAAATCAATAAAATATATTTACAAAAAAAGCAGTGTTAGAATCATATAATCAGCACCTCAAGGAGCCTTGGAGGCCATGCTGTGGCAGAGAACCAGAATAACCAAACCATGCTCGGAGAGGAGTTTGGAGTGACATTTATTATGCGTGCGGGTCCAGAGGAAAATGTCTCTCAAATTCTGGGCCCCCCATCGGAGGAATTTTCCCTGTATATATGTTTTTACCTTCTTTGTCTCCCAAATATGGGATGTTTCCCGCCCCTTCGCAAGTTCTTAAAGGGCCCCTACGTACTTAGGCCTTGAGACCTCCACCAAAGGCCTGGCCTGGTGTCAGCACTGATCATTTTGTCCGGGGAAGGTTTAATGGCCTCTCTGAAGTGAGCATAGTCTCATTTTCCTTATTATTGAAGCAAGCAAGCATTTACAGAAGCCAATAGCAAGGTTAGAATTTCAAACAGCGGTTTTTCTATAAGATGGATGCTTCAATTGTAACTATCAGCCCACTCTCCATTGTCTGAAATGAGAGGTCCTTCTGTGGCAGCGATAGATCCTAACACATTTTCACGTATCGGCAAGGCTGCTGCTGAGTCTGCGATCCAGTGTCTCCAAGACACCATCATTAACTCGGGGTTCAGGAGAATCTCCTCCATTTTCTGGAATAGTTAGCACAGGGACATGCATAACTAGCCTTGCAGTTCCAACATAAAAAGAAAAATCGATGACTAAATCCATCTGCGTTTGCTGAAAAGACATTTCCAATAAACCATAGTGACATTCATTATGATGCCACCTCCAGAACTAAGTGCATTGGCAGGTGGTAAAGGATCCTGTGAATTGCCCATTCAGATCTGTCAGCTCAACTCCCATGGAATTGCCCATTCGGATCTGCCCGCCGCAATCCATTCGGCACCGATTCGCAGCCAGTTAGCTCAAGCGATTTCACATTTTGGCCTTTTGCTCCAGACCCTTTCCTCATGGGTCCTGTTTCTGGCTCCTGTTTCTTGCCGAGTCCTCAAAGCCTTCTGTTGTTCTGGTTCCTGAATGTCAGAAGAGCTTGGGCCAGTTGAGTGCAGCCCAATGAAACCTAATCGCATTGATTAAGGAATGCGAAGGCAATGAACTTCAAGGCCAGAAAGTTGCAAGTTGAGTGTGTTTACGGTCAGAGAGAAAACGCGATGAAGAGGAGAAGGAGAGGCATATTCATTCTGTGTGCATTAACCCACATTTAGAGGCTGCTTTCCAGCGTGTTAGAAGCCAGAAGAGGAATAAATAACGCCTCACCCTTGTCTTTGAACGCGTCCTGGTTTGGCTGGCATCACAGGAATGAACCGTGGGCTGGGGGTGTGTGAAGGATTTGAAACTCCAGTGGTGTATTTGTTTTCTCTGGCTGCTGTAGTAAATAACTGTGATCCGAGTGACTTAAAATCATGTGAATTGACTGTCATGAAGGTCTGTGGGGCAGAAGTCTTAACATGCGTGTCACTGAGCTAAAATCTAGGTGCCGGCATTCTCATTGGAAGCATCTCCACAGTGAGATTGAGTCCTGCTCCCTCACGTCACTGTCCTCACATCACTCTCTTGCCTCCCTCTTCACTTTTTAAAGAAATATATATTTTATTGATTTTTTACAGAGAGGAAGGGAGAGCGATAGAGAGTTAGAAACATGGATGAGAAAGAGACATCAATCAGCCACCTCCTGTATGCCCCCTACTGGGGATGTGCCTGCAACCAAGGTGCGTGCCCTCGACTGAAATCCAACCCGGGACCTTTCAGTCCACAGGCTGACGCTCTATCCACTGAGTCAAACCGGTTTGGCTCCCTCTTCGCTTTCAAGCACCTGTATGAAGTCGCTAAGGCTGGACTGATAAAGTGCAAAGTCACAGACATAGTGGCTTCAGCAACATGTTGTGTTCTAGTTCTGGAGACTGGAAGCCAGAGATGGAGGTGTCGGCGGGGCGGACTTCCTCTGAGGCTGTGAGGCAGGATGTGCCCAGGTCTCTCGCCCGTCCAGCTTCTGGTGGGCAGCTGGTGACCCCTGGCATTCTGTGGCTGGTGGCAGCATCCCTCCGACTCTGCCTCCCTCTTCACACGCTCTTCTCCCTGGGTCTGTTTGTTTCTTCACGCCCACATTTTCCCTTCGCAGGAGGGCACCGATCACAGGGGATTAGGGCCCCACCACACTCCCCCGGCATGACCTCGTCCGAACTAATCATCTCTGCAATCACCCCATTTCCAAATCGGGTCACAGTCAGAGCTGCTTTGGGTTAGGATTTCAACACGTGGATTCCGAACGGCACACGCAACCTGTGAGAGGAGCGCGGGATTTACATAGGGATGATCCACGTGTCCAGGAGTATCTCCCCTTCCAAGACCTGGAGTGCAGGCACCTCTGCAAGGTAGCGGGTGCTGAATGCACAGATTTCCGTGGATCAGAATGTAGAATTCCGCAGCGGGAGGGGGCCGCTTCTCTGTCTGTCAGAAGGCTACTGGAGGCAGGTCTGATTGGAGGCCTCAAGGATGAGGGAGCTTCATGAAACGGAGGTAGTTTTTAGGTGGAGGATGCTCCGGGCAGAAGGAGCTGTATCCCCAGGATTTTGTGGACAACAGTGGTGCCTCCAGGAAGCAACAGAGGCCGGAGGCTTGGAAACCTTTCACTCTCAGGCTGCGCTCCGCTCCGTGTGACCTGGTAACTCTCCTCTCCATCTTTTTTTTTTTTTTTAATATATTTTATTGATTTTCCACAGAGAGGAAGGGAGAAGGATAGAGAGTTAGAAACATTAGATGAGAGAGAGACATCAATCAGCTGCCTCCTGCACACCCCCTACTGGGGATGTGCCCGAAACCAAGGTACATGCCCTTGACCGGAATTGAACCTGGGACCCTTCAGTCCGCTCTGTCCATTGAGCCACACCGGTTTTGACCCTCCTCTCCATCCTTTGGCGCCGCCGCCTGATTTCTATGGCACCGCCGCCGGATGATTTTCTTTCAGCCTGCGTCACTCTTTCTTCTCCCTCCCCTGAGCTGGCAAATCACTGCTACTGGCCACACTGCGATGGTCTCCTTTCTAGACAAAGTGGTCCTGGCACACAGACACACCCACTCGTTTCTGTATTGACAGTGGCCACTCTCAGGGGAGACTGGCAGAATGGAGTAGCACCAGAGGAGGCGGAGTGGCCTGCGGAGTAAAGATATCTATGGTCAGGTTGAAACCAGTTTGGCTCAGTGGATAGAGCGTCGGCCTGTGGACTGAAAAGTCCCAGGTTCGAGTCTGGTCAAGGGCGTGTATCCTGGTTGCGGGCACATCCTCAGTAGGGGACGTGCAAGAGGCAGCTGATCAATGTCTCTCTCATGGATGTTTCTAACTCTCTATCCCTCTCACTTCCTCTCTGTAAAAAATCAATAAAATATTAAAAAAAAAAGATATCTCTGGTCAGGTGTTTTGTGAACATAAAACATCTTCCCCACCTGTGGGCTAGTTTGCCAGAGTCTCCTCCTCCTGACTGAAAGGGCAGGAATTGCATCTTTTATTCATCTTCTCTGTCTGTCCACAGTGAGCTGCTTTAGCCAGTCTCCTGTCTTCAGCCACCACCTCCCGGCTGGGGCCGTGCACACTGATCTGACCCATTCTGACCCCTTCCCTGTGGGTCCCACATACAGACACCAAACAGCCTTCGCAGCATCTCCACTCGGATAAACGCTAGGAACCCCAAATTTCACGTTTCCTTAAAAGAACTCTTAGACTCTCTCCCAAACACTCGAACCTGCTGCTTCTCACTAGTCAATGCCATCATCCTTTGCTTCGTCCTTCAGGGCGAATAGATAACAGAAAGTCCTGATTCTCCTCTTTCCTGTACCCCCACATCTGGTCCATCAGCAATCCAGTGAGCACCGCTTCTGAAATGCCCCGAGTCTGAACCCTTCTCGCTCCCTCATTGTGTCCACAGCTGGCATCCCCGCCCTCATCAGCCCCTCTCACCTGTAATCACAGAATGACACCACCCACTCCTGACAGGAAATCACTAACCAGCAGCCTCATAATTTTTATTTTTTAAATATATATTTTATTGATTTTTTACAGTGAGGAAGGGGGAAGGATAGAGAGTTAAAAACATCCATGAGAAATATCGACCAGCTGCCTCCTGCACGCCCCCTACTGGGGATGTGCCTGCAACCAAGGTACATGCCCTTGACCTTTCAGTCCTCAGGCTGATGCTCTCTCCGCTGAGCCAAACCGGTTTTGGCCTAGTACTTTTTTTTTTAAAAAAAAAGTAAATATGGCATTTCTTCCTACTATGGCCTCAGATTTAGATAAAAAGCTATTCCTATTCCCTATCTTGATACACATTGCAAAAGTCCTTTCTAGAAAATTTGCTTCATTTGAACATTTGCAAGTCCCAAGGGTGGGAAGGTTATGTAATCATAGCGTCAGCAACGGTGGGGATTGCCAATCTTTACCTGTTCTGCATCTTATTGGGGAAGATATCTCACTTTGGTTTAATTTGCATCAGTTAGATAATTGACACATTGAGCATCCTTGCATATGGTTATTGCTTGTTTATATTCCTATCAGAGAGAAACTTTATGCTCAGCAATGGTTCTCAACCTTCCTAATGCCCTTTAATGCGGTTCCTCATGTTGTGGTGACCCCAACCATAAAATGATTTTTGCAACGACATGAACGAACCTTGAGGACATGATGCTAAATGAAATAAACTCATGACAAGAAGACAAATGCATTGTGATCCCACTTATCTATAATATTAAAAGCGTATTATGCTAATTAGATTGGATGTTCTTCCAGACTAAGCTGTGAGGGAACCCAGGTCCCAGGTGCCACAGGGAAGCCGGTACTGGCAGCGGCAAGGGGGTGGGGTGGGGTGGGGGGAAGGAAGGCCTCCTCTTGCAGGAATTTCACGCGCCGGGCCTCTAGCGTGCTATATAATGGAATAAAATAATTCCTCTTTCTGACTCCACCTTGCTCGATGGAGCCTGCCTGTTACTGTGACAAGCCCCTGAGCACCGTGTCTTCATGCTGCAGGGACACATTCTAATCACTAGTGAGATCTAAGCTGGAGCCTCAGCTTGGCTGGAATGACCTCTGGCCTGAAGCCTCCTCCCCGAGGAGATAAGGAAGGCATGCACAACGTTTACAGTTGTTTCTGGAAAGATTTATGGGAACCTCTGGACTGAAACCCTGGCGCCAGTGGTTGGGTGACTGAAAGGAAAGAAGTTTTATAACCCCCATCCGCACTAGCTGATCCCCAGATGTCGGTGGTCATCACCTCCCGACTTCAAACCCCTCCGTACCCCTTTCCCCTGGCATAAACAGCACACGCCTGAGTTCTCTGCTTTCTCTAGATCAGTGGTTCTCAACCTTCCTCAGGCTGTGACCCTTGCATACCGTTCCTCATGTGGTGGTGACCCCCAACCATGAAATGTTGCTACTGTTATGCATCGTGATGTGAATATCTGCATTTTCCGAAGGTCTTAGGCGACCCCTGTGAAAGGGTCATTTGACCCCCAAAGGGGTCGAGACCCACAGGTTGAGAACCGCTGCTCTAGATGGTTCTTAGGACTCGGGTCCACCATTTTCTGAACTTGCTGGCTTTCCTTGTCCAGCTTCTTGTTCCTTGACCTTGACAGTGAGTAGTCAGAGCTTTAACCCATTTACAGTAAGAGTTGTCAGAATCCTGGAGACAGACAGTAGAAGGGTGGTTTCCGGGGGTTGGGGATGGAGGGAAATGGGGAGATTATTGCACAGATATAGTTTCAGTTGTCCAAGATCAGAAAGAATTCTGGAGATGAATAGTGCTTATGTGTTATGACATTATGAATATATTTTATACTGAACTGTACCCTTAAAGATGGTTCCCAGGGTAAGTTTTATGATAATGTGTATTTTACCTCAATAAGATAATTAGAAAATGACTCATGCACACATTTTTTGTGTATATGTAAGTTTCTAATTCTTTTGGGCATATAGCCAGGAGTGGAATTGCTGAGTCACATGGGAAAACTCTGTTTTTAACATTCTGAGGAATTGCCAGACCATTTTTCAAAGTCTCAGTTACATCTTTTCATCTTCTTACCTGCAATGTGTGAAAGTTATGATCTCCACAGCTTCATCGACACGTTACCTTCTCTTCTTTTGAATGTAGGCAGCCTCGTGGAGATGAAGAATGTCTCATTGTGGCTTTGATTTGCCTTTGTTTCTCTAATGTCCAATGATGGTAATTATCTTATTAGGTGCCTACCAACCATTTGTGTTTCTGGGAAAAATGTCTAGTCATACTCTTTGTTAATTGGATTTTAATAGTATTGAGTTGTAAGCACTCTTTATATATTCATGATACAGGCCACTATCAGACAAATGATTTGCAAATATACTTTTTAAATTGTGTGGATGTGTCTGCACTTTCTGGATGGTATTATTTATAGCACAGTTTCTAACTTTGACAAAATATATTTTATAAACAGAATCATATAACCTGGCAGGTATAAAAGTAGAATGCAGGTTGAAACCGGTGTGGCTCAGTGGATAGAATGTGGGCCTGCGGACTGAAAGGTCCCAGGTTCGATTCCAGTCAGGGGCATGTATCTTGGTTGTGGGCACATCCTCAGTAGGAAATGTGCAGGAGGTGGCTGATTGGTGTCTCTCTCATCGATGTTTCTAACTCTCTATCCCTCTTCCTTCCTCTCTGTGAAAAATCAAAAAAATCTATTAAAAAAAAGCTGAATGCAGGACAAGTCAAATTTTTTAGTGCACATTTCTGTAAATGTTGATAAGTACATATTGTCCTGTATTCCCAACTTAATCAAGACACAGAGCAATTCCATCACACCAACAAAATCCCTTGCACTACTCTTTTCTGTCTGTGAATTTGTGATTTTTCTAAGAATATCATGTAAATGAAATCACAGACAGTAGAATATCAGATGTGTGTCTGGCTTTAGTGAATGAAATTCTACCGAGCAGTTCTTTATATTTGAGCCTGCTCATGTTAGGATTCCTGCTTTTTATTTTAACCTGTGCTCATGGTTTCATTTTTAAGGTTTCTCTGTCACTTGCTTTTAGTGGTGACATTTTTGTTCTACATATATAGCGCCTCTAACACTTAGCATTCGTGACTCGAGTCAATTATAGGAGAAAACCTTTTTGAGATGAAACTCTGCATAGAAACTCAGTGCGTAAACACATAAAAGCAGAGTTCTGGCCGAAACCGGTTTGGCTCAGTGGATAGAGCATCGGTCTGCGGACGGAGGGGTCTCAGGTTCGATTCCGGTCAGGGACATTTATCCTGGTTGCGGGCACATCTCCAGTGTGGGACGTGCAGAAGGTGGCTGATCGATGTCTCTCTCTCATCGATGTTTCTAACTTTCTATCCCTCTCCCTTCCTCTCTGTGAAAAATCAATAAAATATATTAAAAAAGGGGGGGGGGGTCAGCCAAAGGATGCAGGAGAAAATATGTAAGAAAAGCAGAATTTGGTGGCGAAGAACCTTCCTGGGGTAAGGTTGGCAGTAGCAGGAATACTGACATAGGTGCTACGGTATTAGAGACCCAAAATAAAAAGAAATAAAAACAAAAAACACCCAACCTTATGCATATTTACTACGAATCAGGTGTTGTTGAAAATGAATTCATGTTTTCCTCATCACAGTGGAATGAATTGCATCTTGTTCTCACCTTACAGACGAAATAGCTAAGCCGTTGAGCTAGGGGGGGCGGGGGGAAGGGGGGTTGGTAACTGGCCAGGACCAGACAGGTGTAAGCTGCCTCCGCACTCGAACAATGCCTGGCATGTCTGCTCAGCCCACAGTCTTACCTTCTCTGTCTCCACCTCCTCCGCGTGATGGCAGAGCCTGGCAGCCAGTGGGCAGAGGTAGGCCGGGGACTGGCACCAGCAGAGCAGAACACACGGCCACTCCCTGGGTGGCTGGATCCCGGGCGGAGGCCGACCGCTGGGGCGTCTGGACAGTTCAGTGCAGGGTCTTCTTTCTGAACTGGAGGTTGAGGACGAGGTGACAAGTTACGGGAGCAGAGAATGGGGGGTGCATGACAGGCTGACTTGAAACTGGTGGCTGTGGATTCTAGCACAGTGGTACCTCGAGATACGAGTGCCCTAACATACGAGATTTTTGAGATACGAGCCATCGAGCGAGCGATTTTTGCTTTGAAATACGAGCAACATTTGAGATAGGAGTCATCGCGAGGATCGGCCGGCTGCACAGGACCCACCAGTTAGTTTACCGAGACTCGAGCGTCTCATAGTTTCCCACGCCTCAAGGTGACGGAACGAATTAAACTCGTATCTCGAGGTACCACTGTATCGGGGTTACTTTACTGGATCCTAAATGGAGGGTTGGGGCTGAGCCTCGGGGAGTTCCGAAGGGCAGCCTGCCCAGCCAGGCACAGGAATTCTGGAACAAGCACTCACCTGTCTTGGTGTTAGCACAGGTGTGGGCTGCGAGCAACGCACAGGGGCCAAGGTCATTGCCACCCTGGGATCGTTCCCCGCTGAGAGGCACCGGTTGCTGTTTTCTCCACCCATGGGCCAGCACCAGGCCTAATAGTGCCTCTTTTTAAAAAAATATGTATATATTTTATGGATTTTTTACAGAGAAGAAGGGGGAAGGAGAGGGATAGAGAATTAGAAACATCAATGAGAGAGAAACATCGATCAGCCGCCTCCTGCACACCCCTGACTGGGAATGTGCCCGCCACCAAGGCACATGTCCCTGACCAGAAACGAACCTGGGACCCTTCAGTCCGCAGGCCGACGCTCTGTCCACTGAGCCACACCGGTTTCGTCTGTATTGCCTCTTTTTTTACTCACCAGAGTAGAAACGATTGATGCTATGATTTTCTGAGACAAAGTTTTCCATGGCCATTTTAATAAAACCCAAATGGAAATTCAATTTGCTAAAAGCACATCCCTTTTTCATTTCCTCATTTTCTACTTAATTGGAACATTAGCACGAGCCCGAGAGTAGAAAGAAATTAGGTTAACAACTTGCAAACAAATCTCTTAAATGCCAGTGAAGGAGTGGGAGGGGCTGCATGGCATGTGGGTGACATCCGTGGCCCCCCGAGGGGGTGGGGGGCAGATTCTGGCAGGACAGGATCCCTCTGGGGTACCCTCTTCCATGCTGGTGAGAATCAAAGTCCAGAGCATGCAGATCCTTTGAAAGTTAAGTATGGCCGAGACCGGTTTGGTTCAGTGGATAGAGCGTCGGCCTGCGGACTGAAGGGTCCCAGGTTCGATTCCGGTCGGGGGCATGTACCTTGCTTGCGGGCACATCTCCACTGTAGGGCGTGCAGGAGGTGGCTGATCGTTGTCTCTCTCTCATCGATGTTTCTGACTTTCTATCTCTCTCCCTTTCTCTCTGTAAAAAATCAATAAAATATATATTAAAAAAAAAAGAAAGATAAGTATGTTCACTGAGATGGAATTTCTGCCCAATATTGAGCTAGACTACACATCCTGTCCTCCAGGCCTGCAGTGTGCATACACGTGGAATTACCCGTATTTTCCGGCGTATAAGATGACTTTTTAACCCAGGAGAACCTTCTCAAAAGTTGGGGGTCGTTGCTGAAACCGGTTTGGCTCAGTGGATAGAGTGTCGGCCTGTGGACTGAAGGGTCCCGGGTTCAATTCCGGTCAAGGGCACGTACTGTGGTTGCGGGCACATCCCCAGTGAGAGGCATGCAGGAGGCGGCTGATCGATGTCTCTCTGTCGTCGATGTTTCTAACTCTCTATCCCTCTCCCTTCCTCTCTGTGAAAAATCAATAAAATATATATAAAAATAAAAAGGTCAGGGTCGTCTTATACACCGAGTGTCGTATTATAGGGCGAGTATATCCCAAACTCTACATTTTAACTGGAAAAGTTGGGGGTCGTCTTATATGCCCAGTTGTCTTATACGCCAGAAACTACAGTAGGTCTGAACTCCTTATGCTTTTATTTCCTGCCACTCAGGAGTCAGAACAAAAGCCAGACGCATTACAAAAGCAAAACCGAGATCGCCAAGAGGAATGATTTTTGCTAAAACTAAGTGGTCACTTGCACTGGGGCTGGGGCATGGGCTCACGGTCCCAGGCCTCTCCTCCTCTGTGAGGAGAAGCCAGCTTTGTGACCACTGTCGCACCACCTCAGCCCCTTGGGCCCTGCCCTTCACAGTGATGTCATTTGCAGTTCACGCGGCAGGAATCCATCACTCGCTGCTGAATCTGCTTTGTTCTTCTCTCCTTTGCCCTCGACAATCAAAAGAGCCGTGTGTCTCATGGCAAGTCATTTGTGAACATACTCACAGGGTTGGATGCTGGAGCTTGTGAAAGGTTTTGGAAATACAGTGGTACCTCGAGATACGAGTTTAGTTCGTTCCGTAACCTTGAGGCGTGGGAAACTATGAGACGCTCGAGTCTCGGTAAACGGGTGGGTCGTGTGCAGCCGGCCGATCCGCGCGATGACTTCTATCTCAAACGTTGCTCGTATTTCAAAGCAAAAATCGCTCGCTCGAAGGCTCGTATCACAAAACATCTCGTCTGTTTGGGCAGTCGTATCTCGAGGTACCACTGTATTTCTTTCTAATGCCTCGCTGCTAAGAAGTGGTTGAGAATGCAGAGTCAAGAAATGGCAGAGGTCCTCACAGATTTGTGGCTGGCTCTGATTAAATACCAACAGGAGCGTGACCTTTCACCCTGCCCTGTCCCAGACCTTCCTGTCGGGGATGCTCAGGATTGAGACATGCCATTTGGAAGACAGTCTCAAATCCTTGGTTTTCTTCCTCAAGGAAGCTTTCAGGAGGAATGGAAATACCCAACTTCTGTGGAGCAGTCTTAAATGGGGGGTATTATAACCCACGGAATGAATTAAGATTGAGGATTATTTTTCTATGGGTATGCTATTGATCTAAGCTTTTAGGTTAGGAAAGTAGCTATTGCGTTTTTCGACAGAACTTTCAATTTCATGCTGAAATTCTTTTAGAGAACACGGGGTTTCCAGATGGTCTGATTGTGATAATCATTACAATTAGGCCAGAATTTAATTCTGATGTTTTTCATGGAAAGGGTTTTTTAGCTTCTGAATAATTTAAACCAATTTTTTGGTTTACTGTATTCAATAAAGAAAACCAATTGAGTTTAGATTCCTTTTATTTCTCTTGGTTAGTCTCTATGTGTTTTGTCTTTTATTTAAGCCAGTGGGTTGCATACCCTTAGATGCATTTAATACAAAATGCCTATCTTCCATGGAAATGAAGGCTTACAAAAGCTAGGTAATTTCAGCTAGTTGATATCAGACCTGGATTTGAAATTGTCTGTTCCGTGATCCTAAATTCTGTTTACTTTCTATCCCCTCTCTTATACAGTCTATTAGCTGTTGCTTCATGGCTCAAGGAGAATTACCTCCTTTATCCTACCCCATTTTTTTCTCTTCCATAACAAACTAAATTTGAATTAGTTCATGGTCAGTCCTATTCAGGTCTAACATTTTTCATGTGAACTCCAAATTACCAGTCTGAAATCTTCTTGTATAAAATATTCATACACAGGGGCTTAGTGGAAATATCTTGGCTATCTCTTATCTTTTGTGGTTTCGAAAACAGACCACAATGTAAAGTTACTTTCCACAGGGGGAAGTAATGGCTTCTGTGGTCATATAAAAGCATAATCTGCCATTTTATTTTATTTGTGTACTTAATAATGACTCAAATACTTACATACATTTACATCTACATTATATATATATATATATATATATATACATATATACATACACATATATATATGTATATGTATATATGTGTGTGTGTGTATATATATATATATATATATATATATATATATATAATCCCAATACATATGTATTTTTATAGAGGTAGACAAAAGCCTCATGAAATTTTAGATCAGTGAACTCATTTTAAAGTTAAGTTGCATTCTTTAGGGTAGATACTTAATCATTTCAATATAGAGTGTCCTAAAAATTTATATACAGATACTTTGAGAAATTATAAAGGTGGTCTTTATTAAAATACATTTCGTTTTCAAAATGGAACTATCATCTGTTAAAGTATGTATACGTTTTGGGGGAACACCCTATATGTAAGGGTGGTGCGATTCTGAATATACTGCCGAAGTCAAGAAACTTGGAAATATAGTTCATACTCATTCACTTTGGAGGCGTCTTTACTTCCGCCAGCTCTCTCTGTGGTTCTTGGAAGTCTGTGATTCCATGAAGTGGACGGAAACTCAACGGAAAATTCTTGCTGTCTCTCATGTGTCTCTTCCACCACATGTTACTTTGAATCCCAATACCTGCATTGCATCGAAGCCATCAGCCATGCCCTTACATATTCCTTGTGGCTTAATGTCCACCAGGAACGGCTGGTCACTCAGCGAGAACATCCTCTCTCCTGAATCCCGGGGGTTTCTCAGAACCCTTCTAATTCTCAGAATGTGAAGGGACAGTTCGCTAATGCTCTAAACCTGTCCCCCTGACCTCGCCATCTGCTTGCATTGCAAACAAGGCAAATCACTCACGTTGCTTCTGCTTTTCCAAGTGGCAAGTGGACATGATGTCTGTCTCCATCATGCAGAGGACACATGATTCCTGGCCACCTCCGCCCTGTCCTTCAGGCCCCATCAGGCCCCTGTGCGGACTGATGAGGGGACAAGGAGCACACTGACACGTCAATGCGGATTTGCAAGCGCTGCCCCTGCGTCTTGCATTTCTCCTGCTGCCTGTGTTTTACCGGTAGCAAGTGGACTCAGAATTTCACTAAACCTTCTTTTTTTTTGGCTGTGTGTGGATCCATCTTATTATTAAGATAAATATTGTTTTGGAAAATATCTGGCATGCCATTCTGTCCTCAGAGCTGGTGCTCCCAAGAATCAATGGTGGGCTTGTTAGCTGAATTATCTGTCTCTCCTAGGAGGCTGGCCTCTCTGAGGTCAGAGCTTTGCCACATTCATCTTTATTTTCAGCAGTTCCTAGTCGAGTATCTGCCTTACTGACTGACTGATCTGGTTGAATGAGACTGGGAAGAGATATTCCTTAGACCCATTATTGAAGAAGGCCCAGCATTTTTAAAAAAATATATATTTTATTGATTTTTTACAGAGAGGAAGGGAGAGGGATAGAAAGTCAGAAACATTGATGAGAGAGAGACATCGATCAGCCACCTCCTGCACACCTCCTACTGGAGTTGTGCCCACAAGCAAGGTACATGCCCTTGACCAGAAACGAACCTGGGATCCTTCAGTCTGCAGGCCGACGCTCTATCCACTGAGCCAAACCAGTCTTGGCAAGGCCCATCATTTTGACCAAAGACTCTAAAATAGTAAAATGCCCCAGGAGAGACACCTCTATCCTGGTTATTTAAACTACACCCTTTATTTATAAATATACCATATTTATTCTATAAAAAAAGCAGGGTATGTGGGAGGATCTGTAACTGCAATTGGAGCTTAAATTTGTGAGGTTGATAAAACTCTCATCTGTATAGAAAAGATGGGAGGAAATTCCAGACAGCGGGAACTGAGGCAGGTTCAGTGGAGGGATGAACTTGGATATGGACTTGGAACACGTGGGAGGGAAGGATGCATTTTGCTTAGTCGGAGTCAGAGCCTGTGCTGGGAGGAAGTGGATGACTCTGGTTTTGGGGGGTCTCAGCCTTTAGCTAGCGGCACCTAAAACATGCAAGGCCAGCTGTAATTATAACGCTTTGCAATAATCTTTCACGCTGTATTGGTTCACTGACATTTAAAGAGCTCTTGTAGATATTATAGGTTTTCCTTTTTTTTTAATTCCCTAAGAGGTAGGAAATGCCAGATAGTTTTTGCAATCTGAAGACCGAGGCTCCGTTTGCTGTCCGCTTACGCACTCCTTCAGGCTGCCTCTCCATTACTTGCCTGTGGATTTAATTGCTTGTAGAAGGAACCAGAATCTTCTGGAGCAGGTTGTATCGTTCTAGATGTTTAGCCTCCAAATGTTGTATAGTTTTTCACGATATTCATGGCAGGGAGAAAGAATACCTGCAGTGAGGAATGAAAATGCAGACAGTATAGGATTGTTTGCGCTGACCTCCTAATCCCCAAGCTCACTGTGAAAGCAGGCTCGGTCCGCTATGACTCACCTGTGATCTCTGGCTGGATTTGTGATCTGCGTCCCTTTGTGCGTCAGGTCGGGTTTTGCTGGTCTCGCTTCCATTCGTGCTGATTTGGCCAGCGGGGCGCTCATGGAATACGGCGGCTCCGCCCAGGTTACCGTGAACTTGAGACCTCACCCCTGCACTCCAGAAACTGGCGTTTTATGAGCCAGGGAAGCGTTAGAGTGTAATTCATTCCTCAAACTACTAGTCTCAGACCGAGAGCTGGTAAACAATTTGAGTGTTTGTTACTTTAGGTTTTCTGCTCACATATATGTGTGTGTGTATGTATATTTATGCACATATGTGTATGTCTACATATGTGTGTGTGTGTGTGTGTGTATATATATATATATATACATATATATATATGTATATATAGTATGTATGTGTATAGTGTGTTTTAATATGTTTCTTTGAATCCAGAATTAAAATACCCACATGGCCGAAACCGGTTTGGCTCAGTGGATAGAGCGTTGGCCTGCAGACTGAAAGGTCCCAGGTTCGATTCCGGTCAAGGGCATGTACCTTGGTTGCG
>PVJN01011855.1:17514-53008 GCA_004026805.1 Lasiurus borealis
TTTGGCCTGCAGACTGAAAGGTCCCAGGTTCGATTCCGGTCAAGGGCATGTACCTTGGTTGCGGGCACATCCCCAGTGGGAGTCGTGCAGGAGGCGGCTGATCGATGTTTCTCTCTCATCGATGTTTCTGACTCTCTATCCCTCTCCCTTCCTCTCTGTAAAAAAATCAATAAAATATATTAAAAAATATATAAACTTGCATGATCCCATCAACCCACGATGGCAGTCCTGTATGCTCGGTGGCCCTGCCAGGCCCGTCCAGTCTCTCGGAGATGCATGCATCACCATTTCAGGACGCCCCGCCCCGCACAAACCCCATCAGGAGCCTCTCCCGCTGTCAGGAAATCTGGCGGTAAATCACTCAGGATAAAAATAAAATACAATCCCAGAGGAAATGGCGAGTGCCTGCAGGTCGTGACCCGCGACGGCCCCTGGGACACGTGATGCTCGGCAGCTGGGGCCTCGGCTCCTTAATGAACCTCCCAGCGCTGCGGCTCTCCGCCCGGGGTTATCTGATCGGCCGGAGCCTCGTCATTCATCATCTCCGCACCGAAGGGCCATTTCTCCCGAAAAGCAGCCCCGTATTTCTTCTCTGTGGCGCTGATGGGGCTCTGAGTGCTGGACGGTAGTCTTTTCCTTCAGCCTTGGAGCTGCCGGCAGAGGCTGACACTGGGAGCAGAGTTCGTTTTGGGTTGTTTTCCAGGAGAGCCAAACCTTCCGAGAGTGGCTCCTGCAATCCCCAGGGACAGCCAATGCTCTCAGGTGATGCTGCTGCTTTGGGGTGAAAGGTTTTATAACCAGCTAAACGTGTAACAGAAACGGTTATAGAACTGAATGCAAAATAATACAGGCAAGTCATTAAGAGTAAAAAGCCAATAAAAATATACTAAAAAAAAAAAAAAAAGAATAGTATGCTAAGTGAAATAAGCCAGTCAGAGAAAGACCAATATCATGATTTTACTTACTGTATGTTTCGGACTCTAAGATGACTTTTTAACCCAGGAAAATCATCTCAAAAGTCAGGGGTCGTCTTATACGCCCAGGTGTCGTCTTATAGGGCGAGTATATCCCAAACTCTATATTTTAACTGGAAAAGTTGGGGGTCGTCTTATACGCCCAGTTGTCCTATGCAGCAGAAAATACGGTAAAATGCAAACGGGCTCATAGAAACAGAGAATAGACTGAGAGCTGTCAGAGGGGAGGGAGGTTGGGGCACTGGATGGAAAAGATGAAAGGATTAAGCGAAGGAAAAAACACACACTCATAGACCCAGGTAATCACCAGAGGGAAAGGGGGTTGGGGGGGGTAGGAAAGGCTAAAGAGGGTTAAGTGGGGATGAAAGGAGACTTACCTTGGAGAGGGGAGCACATGGTACAATGTACAGATGCTGTGTGATGGAGTTACGCACCTAAAACTTCTATCATTTTCTTAACCAATGTTCCCCAACAAATTCAATAACAATTTAAAAAATAAAAATGAAATGGTACTCTCTTAAAAACTACTGTATTTTCCAGCATATAAGACGACCCCCAACTTTTCCAGTTAAAATACAGAGTTTGGAATATATTTGCCCTATAAGATGAGTCCCGGCATATAAGATGACCCCTGACTTTTGAAAAGATTTTCCTGGGTTAAAAAGTCATTTTATACGCTAGAAAATATGGTGTCTCGCTCCATATTCCCATACTCCACAGATGCACAAAGTCTATTATGAAGTTATCTTTGCTGTCCATTTCTAAACTCCTCATTAAGGAACAGGACAGCTCTAAGAAAAGGCCTTTTCTCTTTTTTTAAAAAATATATTGATTTTTTACAGAGAGGGAGGGAGAGGGATAGAGTCAGAAACATCCATGAGAGACATCGATCAGCTGCCTCCTGCACGCCCCCTACTGGGATGTGCTTGCAGCCAAGGTACATGCCCTTGCCCGGAATCGAACCTGGGACCCTTCAGCCCGCAGACCAACGCTCTATCCACTGAACCACACCCATTTCAGCCCTTTTCTCTTTATTTTTGGTGTTGCCCACCTGATTCTCTGACAGGTGTTTCCTATAGTTCCCAACCCACGTTGCTCTGGGTGTACTTGTTTTCACTTTTGGGGGGTCATTGAAAGAGGTTTGGTCTCTGTAGCCTAGACAGTGACATGGCTAAGGTTTTGCAGGACAGAATGTGGTGACCTGACTCTGGGGTTGCCCCAACTTGACTAATTGGCATACTGTCTGTGCAACATCGGGCAAGTATGCAAGCCTCAGTCTTCTTATCTGTAAAATGGGGAAACAAGTAATAATTTCTTCAAGCATCTCAAAGAGGAAAATTCAGACCATTCTGGGAGGAGCATTTAGCAAGGTGCCTGGCATCCAGAAAACTCTCAACCTATGCATCTGGCTAATCACATTATTACTTCCATCTTCTTCTAAAAGACTTACAAATGCCTGTCTTGCGTTGTTTATGGACGACAAAGCCTCACCATTGTGAAGTCCCCAAGTTCCCGTTTCTTCCTGGAATGCTCTGTACTACCACCTGCTACCTGTGTGTTCTGGGTCTCCAGTGGATTTGTTCTTCTTTTAGACAGAAAGAAACTCTCGGCAGAGTATTCACGCCTTGATACTTCTTGTACAGTAATATCGAAATCCGACTTTCTCTTCCAACCTTCCTCTGCCCAGGGCTGTAGCTGTTGGTGGGTCCCTAGTTTGATCCATAGAAGGACCAAGACATGTTTGTTCGCTCAGTAAGTCCCAACATCGTGGAGACAGTTGGTATCATTGTTGAACACACACACACACACACACACACACACACACACACACACGCTTTCAAGTCAAGCGATTTGGGTTCCAGTGAGAAGACTGCCAGTGACCGGTATGTGTCCCTGACCAGTTTCCGTAACTATGACGCTCCTCTCTTTCTTCCTTTAGCGGAGAGATCATAACTGCCAATTAAGGTTTTGGCAAGAATCAGAGAAATAGCTGGCCAAGGGAATGGTAAATACATGTTGATTAATAAACTCAGCCAGTACTTAGCGTGCAACTAGGCGGCGATTAGCTTAATTGCCTGTTCAGAGGGATCTGTAAGGGGTAGGCGTGCTCCGCTATTTCGCTGGGGGGGGGGTGTGTGAAGCTTCTTCTTCTTTTTAAAAAAATATATTTTATTGATTTTTTTACAGAGAGGCAGGGAGAGGGATAGAGAGTTAGAAACATCGACGAGAGAGAGACATCGATCAGCTGCCTCCTGCACGCCCCACACTGGGGATGTGCCCGCCACCCAGGTACATGCCCTTGACTGGAATTGAACCTGGGACCTCTCAGTCCGCAGGCCAATGCTCTAGCCACTGAGCTACACCGGTTTCAGCATGAAGCTGCTGCTTTTGTTTCCAGTAAAATCCTTGTCCCTTTTTGAGGCCTTGTCAAGCCACCCGCGGGCAGGTGAGGATGCAGGGCGGGTGGATGGGTGGGCGCCTGGGCCTTCCTCACCCCTC
Source organism: Lasiurus borealis (assembly GCA_004026805.1). Lineage (NCBI taxonomy): Eukaryota > Metazoa > Chordata > Mammalia > Chiroptera > Vespertilionidae > Lasiurus > Lasiurus borealis. Next base: position 20,988 of record PVJN01011855.1, read on the forward strand.
TGGGAGCTGGCAAGTCCAAGGCTGATTCTCCCTGGCGCACCCCCAGAACCACCCGTGGGCCGTGCGCACCTGGGGGAGAAGGAGACCATCAGCACGGTTCCTCCTGGCAAAGCCAGAGCCCCCCTGGCTGACTTCAGCCGGAAAGTGTAGTCTCTCCCCCAAGGGCTGCGGGGAGACAGGCTGCAAATCATGCCTCTTCCGAGGAGGGCTGGCACCCCAAAGCCCTTCCATTCGAGGCTCGGAGCCAAAGGGGCGCCCGTCTCCTCGGGAGCCTGCCCCTCCCCCAGGGAGCAGAGCGGCCTGCAGGCCTCAGGGGCTGCTCAGTGCGGTTTTTCCTGCCATCGCCACCGTCCATTCATCTTTGCCCAAACTTTAATATTTCCTCCCGCGGCTCTGACATCCATCTGGCAGGTCCCCACTGACAGCGAGCCCCTGCTCCCTCCATCAGCCCTGTGTCTGACAGTTTTTCACCCAGATCTGGCCCTGGTGGTTTTCTCCGGGCGGAGTCTTTCAAACCCTCGCGTGGCACACACAGGCCCAGAGGTTCGGGTCTCTGTCTAGCTGTCACTTCCTGCCTTTCCCACACTGTGTGCTCCCTGAAGATGGAAGAGGGGCAGAGGCAGGGGTCCTCGGGAGAAATGCAACACCAGAGGTAGGGCCCGAGAGATGTCCTGTTGCTTGTTTGGAAGATGGAAGGAGGGGGCCCTGAGCCCAGGGTGCGAGTGGCTTCTTAGAGACCTCAGAAGGCGAGGAGATGTGTACGCCATGCGGCCTCTGGCAGGAAGCAGACACTCCCTCCCTCCCTCCCTCCCTCCCTCCTTTCCTTCCTCCCTTCCTTCCTTCCTTCCAATCACATTGATGTCACTAGTCATGGGTGGTGGAGGGACAGGGGATAGGTGTGTAGCAGGGAGGGTGGTGGCATTGATCCAGCGGCGAGAGAAGAGAGCAGGAGAGCCGATGAGTAGGTGCATTCCAGGCCAGAGGCCTGACGCACACGCTTCTATTTTCAACCTGGGAGTTTCTGCACAGCACATACCGTCATCCTTACCTCGAAGATGAAGAAAGTGAAGTTGGGCAAGCAGGAGAAGACTGCTCCTTTTTTTTTTTTTTTTAAGAGGGGGTTGCTCTCAGGGACAAGGCTGCGTTCAGGTTGGAAGGCTGGGGTGGCCAGGGCAGACAGATTGTTTTAAAACCTTTTTTAAAAAATATATATATTTTATTGATACAGAGAGGAAGGGAGCGGGATAGAGAGTTAGAAACATCAATGAGAGAGAGACATCGATCAGCCGCCTCCTGCACGCTCCCCACTGGGGATGTGCCTGCAACCAAGGTACATGCTCTTGACCGGAATCCAACCTGGGACCTTTCAGTCTGCAGGCCAACGCTCTAGCCACTGAGCCACACCGGTTAGGGCAAGACTTCTCTCTTCATAGAGTTTCCTTGGCTCCGCGTCTCCTGTGCTCCCCCCCCCCCCCATCAGGCTGCTGGGAGGGCATGGCACAAAGTTCCCGCGGGTCCTGATTCACCCCCCTCATCTCAGTGCCGACAGCAGAGCCGCACCCTCCGCACAGACACACACAACCAGAGGTTCCCCACCTCCGGTTTCCCCAAAGGCGGGCCCGCGGATCAGACCATGCATGTAACACGTTCCCTCTGCAGGAGGAAGAGAACTCGCTCTTGTGTATTCGTTGGTGTCATCGCCTCAGTGGATTCCAGAGCTGTGATTCCTGTGATCTAACTCACGTGTGAAACATGCTTTTTCTTTCTGGCGCCTCTGGGAAAGGTGTGATTCACAGCGTTTCTCTTTTGGAATCTGAAAGGCAGGTGATGATTAAGTTGGTTATTTTGCCTGGATGGCATCTCTCTGCACTTGTATAACCTGAGCTCTCTATGTCCCGTGTCCTATGCAACCCTCTCCCGGCAGTGACTCTCCCATGCCGTGCCTTGGAATGGAATGGCCTGCTGTGTTTTCGATAAGGTTGCTTTATAAATAATTGTATTTGTTATTTTATATTCCGCGTATCTCATATCATTATTATTTAGATGTGGTATAAAGGTTCATATAGACTCTTTAATATTTATCACTATTTAATTAATTATTGGGTACTTCATTTTGGCTTCTTTCATGGTGGTGAAAGTTTCTGTTTTCAACCCACCATCATGTTTTGTAACCGAAATGGACGAGAAAAGCAGGGACTTGATTTTTCTTTCCCCGACAGGCAAGCTGAGTGTGACAGTGAATAAGCCATTTCTTCTGAGCATCTGTCAGACATGAGTTGGTTTGAATGTGTTACCATTTCACCAACTCTCCAATTTCCGGGCTAGAAAAAGAAGGCGGTGCTTGCAGCCCCAGGCCAGTGTGCTGACATTAGCCAGGGAAGGTTCCAGAGCTCATAAACCAGTCGGGCCGGTTTGATCTGCCTGCTATCTCTCCTGGCCTGGAATCTGGGCTTGGCTGCCTGCTTGGCTGCTGCCCAAACTTCCTGGCTGTCCTTCTCAAGTTCAAGCTCAAGCTCTCTGCCTGTGCGGGGAGATAGATCTGTCCACACCGGGTGGCCTCAGAGTAGGTAAATGTGCTAACATTGAACTTTCTGTTTTTCAGATTTTCACCAAGGACCATTTTTGTTAAGTTGTTCCCTCGTCATTTTTTTTTTTACTGTCAAGTTTTGTCATGCCACCTCTATTATTCCTGTAATGATTCATAGTCCCGTATTTGCGTCAACCAACAGCAATCTCTGCTTCTGGTAAAACCGAGACACCAGTGTGACTCTCGTAAAAAGCACATAGTGTTAGTCGTTACTTCATGGGGTGTGTTTGGAAGCAATGTATGTCTTCTCCTGGGACACGGATTTAGGTGAGCGTGCAGGAGAAAGACCCAGAACAAGGTGGCTGGGGAAGGAGACCGACCTCAGGGTCTTTGGTTGGAGGGAGCTACAGGGGCAGGCACATTCCCAGGGCCAGCCCGACCCTGGTTAGATCCGGGGAGATCCATAGCAGAGTGATTCCTTACGTTGTTGACCAGAAAAGTCCAGATTCAAATGACACCGCAGAAGGAACCCAAGAAGGAGGTTTCGGAAAGTACAGGACAAGGTGAGGAGAAGACAATTGACTTTAAGAACCCCAGAATATGTGAGTGATGCAGGATGGCAGTCAGGGTAGAGTCACTATCCCAAGATTTTAAAGAATAATTGGGTGTCAAGTCACTCTGCCATCATGTGAATTCAGTGTGCGGGGAGGGACTCCCCCTGGTGGAGAGGTCATCCAGGGCCAGAGTGACTGTGGAACTGGACTCTGAGGGAACTGGAATGGGTTCTGCTGTCCGGAGACCAGCGTAAGGAGAGAGCTCAGTGTCCAGAGCCTGGTGCTGAGACGGAAAGTTCATGTTGCTTACACTGTCCTGAAGATTTGGTTTTTCAAAAGCATTTGATTGAATGAATGAGTCCATGAATGACGGGCCCTATTTTTAACATCCACAGAAGAATTCAGGAAAAGTCTACACAGAGAATGGGTGCAGGCTGCAGTGGCATCAAGAGGAGAGACTTTTGGGCGTAGAGCCTCCAGGATTGGGGTAGTGTGGGGGAGGGGGCAGCTGGCTGAAGACATACCACAGCCCCGATGTGTGGACAGAATCATTGCCGTGTGGTGGATTGAGCTCAGACCTGTGTTCGGGCCAGAGAAACAGGATTCTGGTCGTGGTTTTGCAACTGGTTTCTGTGAGATCCAGGAGAGCCTCAGCACAGTGTGGGGTTCAAGCAATAAGAGGACAATTGGGTGCTTAGAGATTATTTAATCTTTAACCTACCCCAACACACCCCTCAAGATAGGCTCAAGGTAAACTGAGGCCCAAGGAAGTAACGTGATCAGTGTAAGTTGATTACAGAGGCAGAGCTTGGTCTGGAGCAGGTATCCCGGTCTCATGCTGGCTCCCTGAGGGATGGACCAGGCCCCCCCAGAAAGGTCCTGGGTCTGTGCTGTTTCAACAGCTTCCACAGTGCTGGCTAGATTGCCTTCTCCTGCAATACCCAACCCCCACCCGGCCCAATTGTGCCATCAGATGATGATCTTGCCCTGCTTGAAGGTCTTAGGAATCTTCTGGTCACAACTGACAACTAGAGCAGAAACCATAAGCTTTACAAAGGTCTTTCTTTAGCCAAATACAGGAAATCCTCAAACTTGAGAGACTCAGCACAGTTCTAACAAAATAAGATATTTGAGCCAAACTCAACCTTGACATTACCCTCTCCCCTGGCCATCAGGAGAGGCCTCTTTAGTGTGAAGAAACACAGATGGAGATCTATTGAATTATAGCTACAATGCATTCTCAAGTAGATCAAATTCCTTTTCTAAGATAATGTTTAACTTTAAATTATAGTTGACATACAATATTACGTTAGGTATATGTCAGAGTGATAAGACATTTCTATAACTCACTAAGTGATCACCCCAATAAGTCTAGTATTTATCTATGTAATAGCCATACACTGTTATTACAATATTATTGACTATATTCCCCATACTGTATTTTTTAATATATTTTATTAATTTTTTTACAGAGAGAAAGGGAGAGAGATAGAAAGTCAGAAACATCAAAGAGAGAGAGACATCGATCAGCCGCCTCCTGCACGCCCCACAGTAGAGATGTGCCCACAAGCAAGGTACATGCCCCTGACTGAAATCGAACCTGGGACCAGGCCTTTCAGTCTGCAAGCCGATGCTCTGTCCACTAAGCCAAACCAGTCTTGGCCCCATACTGTATTTTATATCCCTGTGACTACTTTTGTAACTGGTGGTTTGTAAATCTTAATTCCTTCTGCTTTTCCACTCATCGCTCTACCACTCCTCCCATCTAATAACCATCAAAATGTTCTAGGCATCTGTGAGTTTGTTTCTGTTTTGTTTGTTTATTTAATTTCTCTCTTTAGATTCCACATATAAATGCAGTCACGCAGTATTTGTCTTTCTCTGACTCATTTCAGATACACTCTAGGTCATTCATGTTGTTGCAATAGGCAAGATTCCTTTTTTATGACTAAGTAATATTCCATCATATGTATGTTCCAAATGTTTATTCATCTATTGATAGACTCATAGATTGCTTCATCTATTGGCTATTATAATAGTACTGTGGCGAACATAAGGGTGCATATGTATTTTAAAATTAATGTTTTGGGTTTCTTTGGATAATACCAGGAAGTGGAATTTCTGAGTTCTTTTTTGTCTCTTATTATAAAATTATTTTAAAGTCTATTTTGTCTGACTGGAAACACAAATCAGAAAGGATATACGTACTCCCAGGTCCATAACAGTCACTTGTAACTTCCCTTCTACCCGACCTCTCAGGGCACACCATAGGGCAGAGGACCCAGATTCCCTCATTATTATTGTTATCTTATTCATTGCTGACCGTTCACTATCCTGTACCCACCTCTGTAGAAGAAGCAGGTGTCTATTATTTTTTTAAATATATTTATTGAGTTTTTACAGAGACGAAGGGAGAGAGATAGAAAGTCAGAAACATCCATGAGAGAGAGACATCGATCAGCCGCCTCCTGCACGCCCCACAGTGGAGATGTGCCTGCAAGCAAGGTACATGTCCCCAACCGGAATCGAACCTGGGACCTTTCAGTTCGCAGGCCGATGCTCTAACCACTGAGCCACACCGGTGTCGGCATGTGTCTATTATTTTGCTTTTTATCCAAACCCAAAGGTTCCTCACACTCTTCTCTCCCCCACCTCCCTCATCGATCGCCAATGGATTTCATGTGACCCACTTACGTCTCCTTTGATTGTAATGTACAAAACCAGGCAAAACACTGCCATTTGAGAAACTTACATAAATTCTTTACAGGTTTGAATGTTTTCTTATGTCAACAGCATAAAACTCAGAAGTTTAAAGAACTTCTAGATCTTTCCATAAACCATAGGTTAAATAAAACATGTCCCAGGAAAATGTTTTGCTGTCTCCCCTCTTCCCTCAAGAATTTGGGAATCCTTCCTGCATACTGATATACATATCTCCTAAGACTTTTGTGTGACGTGACTGACCTTCTTAGCATAGGCCTGGCTGATATTCCTTTTGTGGTATGTTTGCCAATTTATTTATTCATCTGTATTCAGATGTTTAGCTAATTGAGTTTTTCCTATGATAAATAATATTATGGAGAGTATCTTGGTGCATAAGCTTTTTTTTTCTTTTTTTGGGTATATTTATTTTGTAAATGGAATAATTAGATCAAAGGAAAAAGGCTTTCTAAGGATTTGGTAGCTAATTAACAGTGCTAAATCAATACTATTTTTTTTTGGTCATCACTGGAAATCTTCAGATGTTATAGAGAGTGCAACATTAGTTGTGATGCTCATCCCAAATATCACTCTTGATTTAACTGCTCCATAAAGGGCCAGCAGAACATGAATGCTAATTACCTTGTATCCTGGGTACCATGAATCTGAATTTACCGAATGCTTTGTTTTGCCTCAGTGAGCAGTCAATCCTGAAGTCTTTGTGTTAAAATCTTTGATGTCACTTGGATGGAAGTTAATTAAATTCCTGGCAGGCATTAATTTGGTAGAAATTACTTAGGTAGAAGTTCCATTAATCCACCTGTTTACTAAACAAATAGCATTTAGCATCTACTTTGTGCAGTTGTGTTCTGGGCATTGAGACTGTCGTCGTCGTCATCATCATCATCATCATCACATTGTTAGTGGAAATAATTATAATAATAAAACAATAGGAAATACATATGATATATAGTGGATACTACATGCCAAGAATTGCTTTACGAGCTTTTTCATATATTAATTTATTTCTCCTCTACGAGGTGAAAGGTTTTAGCATCCTATGTTACAGATGCATAAACTGAGGAATAAAGAAGTTAATTAAAAAGCCCCCAGTCATCGAACTAGCAAGTATGAGAGCTTTTGATCACAGACAGTCAAAAGAGATATTACCTGGTTTCATGAATACCCCATGCTGGTGCAGTGTGAGTGCATCAGATGAGGTGGAAAATTTTACATTTCGATGTTTCAGGTTGTCAGCATAGATGAAATTTTGTTTGCAGGAGACAGGAATGGAATGAGAAAGAAGCGGTGCTGGATCATGGGCCTAACAGTGTCTCTTTTCATGGGTTTAAATCCAAGTAAATCCCCCTCCCCCTTCACACCAACCCCACCCATTAACCCTTCCCTGAACAGACTACCGTATTTTCCGGCATATAAGACGACTCGGTGTATAAGACGAGCCCCAACTTTTCCAGTTAAAATATAGAGTTTGAGATATACTCGCCCTATAAGATGACACCCAGCGTCTAAGACGACCCCCAACGTTTGAGAAGATTTTCCTGGGTTAAAAAGTCGACTTCTACGCCGGAAAATACGGTAACTCAGACCATGTGAGCAGAGCCTGTGGCTCAGACTCAAATAATGGCAAACTTTTTACAAGCCCAAACCAGTTTGGCTCGGTGGATAGAGCATCAGCCTGCAGACTGAGAGGTCCCAGGTTCGATTCCGGTCAAGGGCATGGACCTTGGTGGCGGGCACATCCCCAGTAGGGGGCGTGCAGGAGGCAGCTGATCGATGTCTCTCTCTCATTGATGTTTCTGACTTTATCCCTCTCCTTTCCTCTCTGTAACAAATCCATAAAATATATTAAAAAACAAACAAAAGACAAACTTTTTACAAAAAGCATCCATTAGGGTGCCAGTCTGCTGCATGCATTTCCCAGAGGGCATTTCTGTTGGTTCTCAAGCCGCCCTTGCCTGCGTCTCAGCCTATGTGGCTTGCCACTCTCAGGGCCTGGCATGGGTTTCCAGGTCTCACTGCCCTCTCACCACGGGATTGGGAGGCTGTGCATCTTCATGACCGACTGTTGACATTCCAGTTAACATTTGCTAAAGAAGATTCTCCTGCCAAGACCGGTTTGGCTCAGTGGATAGAGCGTCGGCTTTCGGATTGAAAGGTCCCAGGTTCGATTCCGGTCGGGGGCATGTACCTTGCTGGCGGGCACATCTCCACTGTGGGGTGTGCAGGAGGTAGCTGATCCATGTCTCTCTCTCATCGATGTTTCTGACTTCTATCTCTTTCCCTTCCTATCTGTAAAAAATCAATAAAATATATTAAAAAAAGAAAAGAAGGTTTTCCTTACCAAGAGACTATCTATCCTCCTGCCTCCAGGGAATTCTCAGCCTCCACAGTGACTCTGACTGTAGTGTGTCCTACAGACTCAGGAGCAGAGGTAGACATCTTAGAGTCGCACAGACCCTCGCCTTAATCCTCCTTCACTAACGGTGTGACTCGGACAATGTATTGAGTCACCGGCTTATCTGAGGACTGTAGGTCTAATTCCCACATGGAGAGATAATAGGATAAATACCATTTATTAGGCAGTAAGTGCTGAATAAATAGTGGCAACTTTCTCTTCTTCTAGATTTAAGAAAAAGAAAAAAAAAAGCAGCGCATTTAGTGATCAGAGAGATGGACTATTGAAAACTTAACTCATTAGGAGATACGCATTAAAACAGATAAGGGACCCATCTAAAGTATTTTTATGAGCCTGGTAATTAGCTAGTCATTAACAGGAGGAAAGGGACAAAGGAGAGGCCACACATGGTAAGCACGAAGCATGGCTTACATTCACCAGTGTAACAGTGTCTCTTTTCATGGGTTTAAATCCAAGTACAGTGGTACCTCGAGATACGAGTGCCCTAACATGCAAGATTTTTGAGACACGAGCCATCAAGTGAGCGATTTTTGCTTTGAAATATGAGCAACGTTTGAGATAGGAGTCACCGCGCGGATCGGCAGGCTGCACACGACCCACCAGTTTACCGAGACTCGAGCTTCTCATAGTTTCCCACGCCTCAATGTTACGGAACGAATTAAACTCGTATCTCGAGGTACCACTGTAATTCCATCCCTACCCAACCCCATCCATTAACCCTTCCCTGAACAGATTACCGTATTTTCTGGCATATAGGACGATTTGGCTTATAAGACGACCCAGTTAAAATACAGAGTTTGAGATATACTTGCCCTATAAGATGACACTGGTGTATAAGATGACCCCTGACTTTAGAAAAAGATTTTCCTGGGTTAAAAAGTCATCTCATACGCTGGAAAAAAAAAAAAAGTAAAGAAAAGAAAAAAAAAAAAAGCAGCTTCACCAGGAAGTGCAATTTCTCACTCCCCAGGGACACACGGGGCCATTCCAGGCTAAGGAATAGGGGCAGGGACCCCACAAAGAGGAGGTGGCACAGGTGTGGCGAGGCAGGGGTGACATAGGGAAGGTGCCTGTCGATGTAGTCTGGGGAGCCCTGACTTGACCAGAGGGGCTGGGGCCGCTTCCAAGACCATGAACTTGGGAATACAGAATCCCCCAGACAAAGGAGGTGGCTCTCTCGTGGCTCTTGGGCGCTTTTGGCTCCTGTGGCCTCTGGGGTTCCTGGAAGCCATCTGGCTCATGACCATGCAGACCCCACGTGGAACGGATGATGGACTGAGCAGGGAGCACACGATCCATGAAGCTGGCCTGGTGCCGGGTGGGACTATGGCGACATGGGAGGGAAAGAGGCAGCGGCTTTAGCCCCAGCGCTGCTGCAGTCTCAGCTCACGTGTTCCTGGTAGGACGGAGGGAAATGGGACCTTGGAAACTCAGTGGCTCAATCCCACAGAAACAGAACTTTTAATAACATCTCATCCTCCTGTGTGAGGCTCAGCAAATTCCTTTTCTCAGGACATAGAAGCCCCCCTCCCCCCTCCCCTTCCCCAGCAACAGGCGGAGTGTGCCCCACTGATAACATTGTCAGGCTGTTTAATGCAGATTTAGCTCCACATTCGCATCAGGACAGTCTTCCTGAGACACAGCTCCCAATCTTTCCTTCCCACCCTCCTGATCTCTCTCTCTTTTTTAAAAATATATTTTACTGATTTTTTTACAGAGAGGAAGGGAGAGGGATAGAGAGTCAGAAACATCGATGAGAGAGAGACATCGATCAGCCGCCTCCTGCACGCCCCCCACTGGGGATGTGCCCGCAACCAAGGTATATGCCCCCGACCGGAATCGAACTCGGGACCCTTCAGTCTGCAGGCCGACGCTCTATCCACTGAGCCACACCGGTTTCGGCCAACCTTCCTGATCTCTTGATGGTTCTTCACCGCCTGCAGGATGCAGTCCCAGCCTCTCAACCAGGCATTCAAGACCCTACATAGCTTTGAACAACATTAAAATTAAATTCTCATTTCTCTCCACCCTCCCCTCATGCGACTCTGGCCCAGCAAACTCGAAACGTTCATCCTTCCTCAAAGAGGCCTCCTGACCCCAGGCCTTTGTGCAGCCCGTGTCTCAGGTCTTAGCGTGTCCTCCTGTCTCTCTGCCCGGCCATTACTCTGTTCTTTCGAGGCTCTCTGTAAAGCAGCTCCTCCTGGCATCCAGAAGGTAACTTCCAGCGGACACAAGTCGCTCCTCTGTCACTTGTCCAGCGTGCTTTCTGGGTCCCCTGTGCACGAGGGGTTCCCGCATTCCATCTTGAACTTCTTTAGGCCTGTGGTCCACAGCGTCCTCTTTTGTTCATCTGCTCAAGGGCAAGGCTGAGACTTTTTTTTCACATTTAATTCTTGCAAAACATGGCACAGTGCCTGGCACAACAGTCTGTCCTTCAACAGTTATCACCTGAACGGAATAGATAAGATGATCTAACACGGTGGCCTCTGAGCTGCAAACCTAGATTGGAATCCCAGCCGGTGGCTGTTGATCGTGGGAAAGTCTTTTGTCCGGTCTGGTTCTGCATCGCTTCATCTGGGCCAGAGAAAATGGGGTTAAAGGCTTCAAACTGGTCTTCCCGGAGCCGAAGAAGTTGAGTGATGGTCTTCCGTCTCAATTCTGGGGGGAATGTAATTCTAGGCTTTATCTGCTGTTTTGACCAGCTTCACCCATCTTTTTATTTATTCATCTCAGAGTATCAAAGGAGCTTCAGGTAAAGAAAACCTCCTGTGTATTAAGCAAAGAAGCCATGAAATGACCACAGACGCCTTTTGAGCTGTGGCACTACCCCAGGTGTGGCTGGCCGGGGGGGAGGTTGGCTCCAGAGTGTGTCCATCTTATCTTGCCCAGTCCTGCCCCGCCAGCCACCTTCTAATTAATGACCTTTCAATGTGCACAAATCCGTGCACCAGGGCACTAGCATCTGAAATAATTATAGATATAGATTTCAGAAAGAAAGGGAGATGGGGAGAGAGAGAAAGAATCATCAATGTGGAGAGAGAATTATTGATGAGCTGCCTCCTGCATGCCCCCCACAAGGGATCAAGTCTACATGTGCCCTGACAGGAATCAAACCGTGACCTCCCGGTTCATAGGTTGATAACCACTGAGTCACACTGGCTGGACCAATCTTGCGCACTTCCAATCTACTCACACTTCTTTATTAGGGCGATGCCAATTCCATCCTTCTATTGCTCAGGATAAAAACCCAAATCAGGTGTTACTTCACTTGCCTTATTATGCAAAATAGAATCCATCAGTAGAGTCTGCCCTGAAAAGATATTCAGAATCCAAGAGCCCCTCTCATCACCTCCATTGTCATCTAAGCCACCGCCATCTTTTCTTCCTTGGAAACAGAGTCACACCATAGGAGCATCCCTTTATGCTTCCTTTTATCTCTCCGCTGTGTTCCCAACCCAGCCCCCAGAGCGTCTTGAAAAATGATGTTTTAAACACGCCATCCCTCCTTTCAAAGCCTTCCCGGATCTATCAGGATAAAAGTCAGCTCCTTACAACCGTCGACAAGACCTCTTGCGTTTTGAGTCTCCCAAATCCCCTCCTCGCCTCATCTCCCATTATCCTCACCCTTTCAGTAATGCCTCTGCCAGCCCGCTGGTCTCTTCTGTGTGTGGAGCACACCACGCAAGCTTCTGTTTCCCCATCCTCTGCCTGCAAAGCTCCTTTCAGAGCTAACTTCTTCCGTATCTGTAAGTCTCAAGACTTTCCTTTTCAATTTCCAGTTTGAGCAAGAAGATGAGTCAATTAAGGAAACAGCACTTTTATCTTCCTTTGGATTTTCAGTGCACTATGGACCCAGCCTGGATTTCAAAGCCATCCATAAATCAATGGGTGTGATCGCGTCGGCATGCATTTTACTTGTGTTCCTTTAACCTATATGACAAGGAGAAATATGAAAGTGCTCAGCGAGGCAAGAGAGCGCTAGAGGGAACGGAGGGGAGAGTTAGCATCTCTTGTTCTTGCAGTTGAAGAGAATATATGAAGTCAGTTAGGGACTGGACACACGGTGAGAAGAAGCAATTGGATAAATGAGTAGGAAGTTGGGGAGAGAGGTCTGCGCTAGAGAGAGGAATTAGGAAATCTTTGGCTTATACCAGGTACTGAGATTTGAGAAAATGGTTAAGATCACCAAGGGAAGGAGAGTAGGGTTAGAGAGAGAGGAAAGCTCCAAGGACTGTCTTTGAGAATCAAGGAAACCTGAATTCAAATTATACTAGGTATAAGAGTTAATAACGTGGATTTTTTCAATAGATGAGTTACACATATGTTGATATGTGTGTGTGTGTGTGTGTGTGTGTGTGTGTGTATATGATTGATATGTATGCTGTTTTGTTATATTGATAGCAAGCTTCAAACCTTCATATGTCAAATTTGCTGAAGTTAACATCATAGATATTTTTATGCTTAAAAATGTCAAATTTCACCAAGACCAGTTTGGCTCAGTGGATAGAGCGTCGGCCTGCGGACTGAAAGGTCCTGGGTTGGATTCTGGTCCGGGGCATGAACCTTGCTTGCGGGCACGTCTCCAATAGGGGGCGTGCAGGAGGTGGCTGATAGGATGATAACCACTGAGTTACACTGGCTGGACCAATCTTGCTCACTTTAAATCTATTCACCCTCTTCTTTATTAGGGCAATGCCAATTCCATCCATTTGCTCAGGATAAAAAATGCCAATTCCATCCATTTGCTCAGGATAAAAACCCGAATCAGGTTTTTACTTCACTTACCTTATTATGCAAAATAAACATCGATTCATGTCTCTCTCTCTCATTGATGTTTCTGACTTTCTATCCCTCTCCCTTCCTCTCGGTGAAAAATCAATAAAATATATTTTAAAAAAATATGTCGAATTTCGTGCCAAAAAAAGAGCATTGGTGGGAAGTTTTAATTCATTATTTTATTTTGAAGAAAAAGTTATCATATACCTCAAGAAGCTTATGGTGAACATGCTCCATCTCAAGATACTTGTGAGCCCTGGTTTAAATGCTTTAAAAGGGACAATTTTGATGTGAAAGACAAAGAACGTCCAGGTCAACCGAAAAAGTTTGAAGACCAATAATTACAAGAATGATTGGATGAAGATGCATGTCAAACTCAAAAACAACTTGCAGAAAGATTAAACGTTGCTCAGCAAACAATTTCTGATCATTTACAAGCCACGGGAAAGATTTTAAAGGAAGGAAAATGGGTGCCACATCAACTGAACAAAAGACAAATGGAAAACCAGAAAGTCATCAGGAAAATGTTGCTTCAAGGGCACAAAAGAAAGTTTTTTTTTTCTTTTTTTTGCATTGAATTGTGGCTGGCAATGAAAAGTGGATTTATTCTGAGAATCCCAAATGCACAAAATTATGAGTTGATCCAGGTCAACCATCAACATCGACTGCAAGGCCAAATCGCTTTGGAAAGAAGACAATGCTCTACATTTGGTGGGATCAGGATGATGTTGTGTATTATAAGCTTGTAAAACCAGGTGAAACCATTAATACTGATCACTGTCGACAAGATATATTAAATTTGAGCTATGCTTTAATGGTGAAACAACCAGAATGAGCCAGAAGACACGGCAAAGTAATTTTGCTTCATGATAATGCACCATCACACACTTCAAAACCAGTTAAAGACACGTTAAAAGATCTTGCCTGGGAAGTATAAACCTACCTGCTGTGTTCACCAGACCTTGCTCCTTCAGATGACCACTTTTTCCCATCGATGGCACACGCACTTTCTGAGCAGCTCTTCAAAACATATGAAGAAGTGGAAAATAGGGTCTCTGAATGGTTTACCTCAAAACAAGAAAAGTTCTATTGGGAAGGTATCCACAAATTACCTGGAAGATGAGGGTAATGGGTAGCTAGCGATGGACATTCCTTTGAATAAAGCACTTTTGATGTTTCTCTTGAAATTATCATGTTTTCTTTGATTACAAAATCCGCATTATTAACCGGTACACTTGTAGAGCCCCCAATGTGAAGTTATATAAATTTCAGAAATTCATTACAGTTTCTCGACCAGTGAAACATAGTGGTATTTGTGACCATACCCTTTCGGCACTAAGTACAATTCTGTCCCATGGAAAATGCCCATGAAGCCATGGCTAATTATTTTTGTTGGCGATGATGCTGGCATATTGAAATTGCATGAAACTCAAATCTCTGTCAGTCAATATATGTTTAAGTTTAAATATTTATCGTTGAAAGTATTACAAATGTCCCCTTTCTTTCTCCATGACCCCTCCTAGCCTGCCTTTGCCTCCTCTGCCCTAGCCTTCACCACGCTATGATCTGTGTTCATGGGTTTTGCATGTATGCATGTAAGTTCTTTGGTTGATATTTTCCCATCCACCCACCCACCTCTGTCTTCCTTCTGAGATTGGACAGTTGTCAATACATTTTTATTAGGACATTGTAATTCATTTCTTGTCTGTTTTTTTGAATTTGTCCAGGTGACATTGATTAATAGAGTTATATAGGTTTAAGATACACAGTTCTACAATACATCATCTGTCAAGGTGACATTGATTAATAAAGTTACATAGGTTTAAGGTACCCAGTTCTACAATCCAGCATCTGTATACTGTATTATGTGTTCACAACCCCAAGTCATATCTCCTCCCATCACCATGTACCCCCCCCCTTTACCATGTCCTGCCCCCTCACCCCCTCTTCTCTCTGATAATGACTTGCTGCTGTCTATCTATGAGGTGTTTTTTTTTTTTAGTTTCTTCATCTCCTGGCTGGTTTCATACTACCGCAGCACAGCCGAGTTGAGGATACAGATTGTGTGACCCCAACACTAAAATATGTGGCCCCTGCACAGGAAGCTTGTCAATCTCTTGACTAGATGCTTGGTTATGGGTCACCAGGAAGCTGCCACCTCGGCTTCCTCTCCTGCCCTGGGTGTCGTCTGATTCACCTCGGCATTAAATGGAGAGTTTCTGGCAGCACACCGCTGGCAGCTGCCAGCACGCTTGCAGGATTGGGGTCACAGAGGTGCGGATTTTGTGAGTAAATTGCATGAGCTTTTTCACACTTCCCGGTGTCCTCCTGACGTGCAGAGCGTCTCACTCAAGCTCACATCTGTGGCCACCTGGAAAGTTAACCGTAAATCACTAATTCAGGAGGAAAATGTATCACATCTGGTTTACCCATGGCTCTGCCTCAAAGGTTCGTATAATTGGAAGTGGATTGAGCATCAAAATCTCTCTCTGGGAAGACACTGGAGAAGAGTGGGCTGGAA
Source organism: Lasiurus borealis (assembly GCA_004026805.1). NCBI lineage: Eukaryota > Metazoa > Chordata > Mammalia > Chiroptera > Vespertilionidae > Lasiurus > Lasiurus borealis. The sequence goes on from PVJN01011855.1 coordinate 36,503, forward strand.
ATTCTTCCCAGTGAGGAGAACACTGGAAATGCATCTCAACAGTCACCTTTCAAAGGAGCTGTGACCTAAAATAATAACCACAGACACTCACTGGCATTGGCTAATCTCCGAACAGAAGATATATGCATACATGCCTGAGCATAAGCTTATAATGCAGTCATATTAATGTCCCATAGGAATGACCAAAGACAAGATAAAACATATGGACCAACAATAACTCTAAAACAACAACAACAACAAAACATCCTGGAAGGAGAACTTACTGTCCAAACAGAATGGACGTGGGTCAGCCCCATTTTTCACTCACCCACGTGGGTTCCCAGGAGGATCCATGCAGGGGTGATCACGGTAGCGATGGAAGTACATATGTGTCCACACTTCCCCTAGTAAAACCCACCTGCCACTGCCGAGTGCTCCCGCTGTCATGAGCAACAACCAGTTCTGAGCTCCAGCTTGTCTGTTATGCTCTTGCAGAACGTAGGCTGATTATTTTGGGCCCCAATCACGGAAGAGCTAATTCCTACTCGAATAAACATTGCACTGTCATTTGATTTGCATCCCTTTATTTTTTATTTTTAATACTCGAATTCAAGCCCCTAAAACTGGATGCCTTAAATACCATCACGAACTCTTCCATATGTGGTGAATTATGCATGACTTATTTTTTCAACCAATACATTTTATGGTTAAGTTATTGAGTGAAGGCATTACATAACCCGTTATACTGAAGGTGCTGGCGTTGTGTGAGAGTGACAGAGGATATTAAAGATCTGTTGTGCCGAGACCTGTTTGGCTCAGTGGATGGAGCGTCGGCCTGCAGACTGAGGGGTCCTGGGTTCGATTCTGGTCAAGAGCATGTATCTTGGTTGTGGGCACATCCCCAGTGGGAGGTGTGTAGGAGGCGGCTGATCAATGTCTCTCTCATTTATGTTTCTAACTCTCTGTCCCTTTCCCTTCCTCTCTGTAAAAAATCAATAAAATAAAAATAAAAATAAAGATCTGTGGTGCTGGCTGGAAAACACTATTCTCCATCGAGTACACTCTGAACAGGGGTCGGTGTGTGGGCTGATCTGCCTCCAAATGCTGGGCCAGGCCCTAAGAGGCAGCACTGGGAACGGCCTGTGAGAATTCCTTCTCCTTAACCTCTTGCGGGCACTTGGCTTTCCAGCCTTGCTCCTCTTGCCTCCACTGGTTTACAGATTTTAGCACCAAAGGAAGAATGCACTTCTCTGGGGACAAAAACACAGGTCTTTGCATCTGTCAGACCATTCCAGGCTCCTCTTACCACCAAAGAAACAGGCTGCCACAGGGATTGTGGTATTGCCCCGCGTGATGGAGTCTAGCTCTTCAGGGAAAGTAGGTTGTTGCTAACCAATGGGGATGGAAAGAGTCTTGCTGGCATGCAGAGATTCGCTGCAACACCGAGCCCTTCCTGGTACTCTAATATTAAAGTTAATGGTAAACAACTTCAGTCCTGGGTGTCAGATCCTTTGAGGCACGAGCTAAAGTAGTAACTCATTTCTAAAGAACCAAAATCGTGGCTGAGAGAAGAGAGAAGGCCTAAGTATCAATTACAATGCACTGCAGAGCCAAAACCTGTTTGGCTCAAGGGATAGAGCGTCGCCCTGCGGACTGAAAGGTCCCAGGTTCGATTCCGGTCAAGGGCACGTACCTTGGTTGCGGGCACATCCCCAGTAGGGGGCGTCAGGGGGCAACTGATCGATGTTTCTAACTCTATCCCTCTCCCTTCTTCTCTGTAAAAAATCAATAAAATATATATTTTAAACATACATACACACACACACACACACACACACACACAAACAAAAACAAAACACAATACATTGCAGATTAGCACATTTAAGTACTATAGCATCCATCCACATTTCCTTCCTCGATGGGTTATTATAGCTCCATCATGTGAGAAATGTCTTCGATTTCCTTCAACTCCCCCAATTATTTGATGAGAGTAGAAGAGTGCTGGATACAGAGTCTTAATGGGAAAACCACAACTACCTGCAGGAGAAAGAGGTATCACCAGGATACGCTGAGATTGTAGGGAGGTGGAACAACAGAATGTATGTTTAAAATCTCCCTCTCTGAGGAGCCACTTTAACAGGATATATTTTTTTAAGTTGTAGAAGGGAAAGAATATCTGTCTGGAGTAAACAGTATTGGCATTTGTCAATTTAACCGCTCGGCATCGAATCGCTCTTCTCTCTCAGCTGAAGCTCTGAATAGACGGGAGGGAGCAATGAAAGAGGAGAGACTCACACCCTCGCTGCCTCCTGACAGAGCAAGGGGCCATGACCGAGCTCCAGTCAATCACTTGCTCCCGCCGGGAGGCTAAATCCCGCCAGAATGGCACCGAGGTGGACAGCTGTCAGAGGTCATCTGCTGCAGCCGCAGTGCAGTCACGAATTCAGGGGTGAGATGGCGGGGGTCCGGAGGCAGCTGTGACACCCCAAACCCCCTTATCTGGGGTGTCAGTCTGTCTCTGCTGCTCCTCCCTTGGTTCATGCCAGCCTTTCAGTCAGCTTTGTGAGCTACTAGTTCCTTCTTAATAAATTCCTTTTTTTTTCTTTTTTGCTTAAATTCACCACTGTATTCTGTTCTTTGACATCAAGATTTCTGCCTCAGTCAGTGGGTTTTGTTGGCACAAGTCTGAGAGTGAAAAACATATAGGACACCTGGGCTTTTGTCAGTAGCTTGCAAGGAGCCTTGGTCTAGAGTTCAAGGTTAGATGATTCCTTCTCAGAACTGAGGACAAAGAACAGCTTCGTAATCCAGGATGGGGCCACTGGTTTCCAAGACAAGGGCATAATGTAAGAAGACAGGAGAGAGTAAGACATCACTGAGCAGAATATGTCCATGGTTTTATTTTACATGGAACATCCCAGCATTGATTATGTGTGATCATCCCTTTAAGCCAGGGCTTTTTCAGCGTATGGCCCCTGTTAGATCAAATGGTTTGTAAGGTCAAAGCTATTTGCATAGCAGCAGTGAGAAACTGGTTGCCTTTATCTCCGCGTTGACATTTACTGATGCGGCAAAAGCGATGGCGGGTATAACTGTTGGCACTTCAGCATCCATCAAGGCAGTGGAATCAAATTATTCTAGTAATTCTTTTAGTTTTCACCACCATGCACGTTCAGGAGAAAAAGAAGAGGTGATTTTGGTGAAGGCTGTCTTTGATGAAGTGGTGAAAATAGTGCTTTTATTACATGTCCAACTTTGAGTGCGTAGCTGTCTAATATTCTGTGTGATTAAGTGGGAAGCTCAGATAAGACTCACATTCCTCAGCTTTCTCCACGTCTCGCTCATGTGTTTGATGGTAACAAACTCAACCACCAGCTCCACTTATTGAGGAGTGAGGTTGAAATGACTTAGTGGCCATTTGAAAAAAATTTATACCTATACATTGAAAGGAGTAGCAATAAATGTCATGAATAGAATCAACTACTCATGGGATGTGCCTGTTGGTCCCTGCACCAATTTCTCAAATCTTGGGATCAGATCGCACGCCACTGTCCTTTCCCGTCGCGTGTTGGTTTTTGCCCGGTGTCCAGTAGATGTCGCTGTGTCCGCCTTGAAAACGTAGAGGATCTGCGGAGCTCCTCTGAGTTCTTGGTGCTTGCTGTAGGGGTGCTCCGGCACCCAGTTTGGGAAACGTGGGCTAAGCTGTTTCTGCTGCATAGCAAAGTGCAATGGACAAGGAAAGCACGGTACGGTTGCTTGAGCTGCAGGTTGAACCGGCCCTGTTTGCACAGAAGAGCGTTTTTGCTTAGAAGAACAGCTGACAGACGGTGGCCGTTCAGGCTTGAGATAGTTTCTCCAGGTTGAGTGTAGTGAGTTCTCTACATCAAGGACCGAAATTGACAGTCTTCTCGACCAATGATAAAAATCAAGTTTTTGGATTGATCTTGGGATTTGTGAAACTGGGATCTGTCACAGTAAGTTTGACAGCTTTTATTTAGACTTCTCTGCTGAGATCTGCAGTGATATTTAGAACTATGATTTTTAAATAATATATTGAAATATGTCAACCTGTTGAAAATCTTTAAAACCCACATTTTTCAAATGACCAATGTAACTAAAACATGTGTGAATAAAATAAAAAATGATTCGAAGTGCAAATACAGTGGCACCTCGAGATACGAGTGCCCTAACATACGAGATTTTTGAGATACGAGCCGTCAAGCGAGCGATTTTTGCTTTGAAATACAAGCAACAGTGGAGATAGGAGTAATCGCGTGGATCGGCCGGCTGCACACGACCCACCAGTTTACCGTGACTTGAGCATCTCATAGTTTCCCAAGCCTCAAGGTTATGGAACGGATTAAACTCGTATCTCGAGGTACCACTGTAGATTTTAATTCACTGGATTATAAAAATTCATTGATACCGTTTCAGATTCCACATTTCACGAAGCTTTAATGGGCTACTGCCTCTCTAGTTTTAGTGCAGTATCATGGCAGAGTGTCTGTCATTATCTGAGAAAGCCATTCAAATACTCCACCCTCTTCTCACAGTGTGTCTGGGGAGGCCAAGTTTTTATCACGTGCTTCAACCAAAGGGACAGATTGCAGCAGATTGAATACGGAAGCAGATGTGAGAATTAGTCGCCTTCTATTTAGCCAAGCACTAAAAAGATCTTTCAAAATGTAATATAATGCTAACTTTTCTCATTAATATTTTGAAAGCGTTTTTAATAAAAATATTTGTTAACAGGTAATGAAATTCTTCTTTTTAGAAAAATGTAATATATGTTTTAATGAAATATTCATGTGATGAAATTCTTATTTTTAAAAGAATACATGTATTTTTTAAATTCTCACTATTAACTTTTAATTAAATACTAATAGAAAAAATCCACATTTGAAGAAGAAAAATCACTTTGAGGTCATCACTAGTTGCTATGATTTTAAAGGATTTCTGAGAACAAATATTTGAGAATTGCTATGTTAGCCTTTGAGTTAGGCAGAGAAGAAATTACCACAGATGAATCTATGCTCATCAAGGTTAAAAGGACATACTCGAGGGATGGCCAGAAGTAGTCAGAATGTGAATTTATGTCTTTTTCTTGTCGAGTTTTTGCTGTGTGATTTAGGAAAGGGTAAAAGCTTAAGCAGACAGCCCTAGTCAGTGTGGCTCAGTAGCTAGAGCATCGGCCCATGGGCAAAGATGCACGTTGGTTGCAGGCTCCTCCCCTATCCAGGCAGATAGGAGGCAGTCAATGGATGTGTGTCTCTCACATCGATGTTTCTGTCTTTCCCTCGCTCTTCTACTCTCTCTAAAAACCAATGGGAAGATATCCCTGGGTGAGGGTTAACAACAACAACAAAGAGCTTCCTTATACAAATAGAGAGCAAGGGCCCATTTAGAGACCCACAAAATCGGGCCAGCATGGCTATGGCAGCAAGTGCTACTTAGTCTTTGAACTTGAGCTCCTGATATAGTGGTATTTATCTAACAGGTCTACGTGGTGGAAGCCCAAAAGCTTCGGTTAGGGACTGTAGAGTACGGGAGAGTAGAACTGACCTGGCTTTTCCAGAAAAGAAAAATCCTTCCAGAGCAAGGACCTGACCTGGAACCCTGCGATGATAGCAGACTCTTGAAGGGCTCGTTGGGAAGAGCAAGAATGGGAGGAAGAGGAGGAAGAGGGGAGGGAAAGGAGAGAGAGAAAAATAAGGGGAGGAAGAAGAGCTGGAGGAAGAGAAGGGGGAGGGCAGAGAGAGGCGGAAGGAAAAGAGGAAGAGGATGGTGGTCGTACATGATTGCCTGAAGGCTGACCTGGGACCACATTTCCCCTACAGTAAAGCCCGTCTGTCTTCATGCTTTCTTTATCTTTTTCTTTTTCTAAAATATATTTTATTGATTTTCTTATAGAGTGTAAGGGAGAGGGATAGGGAGTTATAAACATCCATGAGATAGAGACATTGATCAGCTGTCTCTTGCACACCCCCCAATGGGGATGTGCCCCTAACCAAGGTACATGCCCTTGACAGGAATCGAACCTGGGACCTTTCAGTCCGCAGACCGACGCTCTGTCCACTGAGCCACACCGGTTTCGGCTGCTTCATGCTTCCGGAGGCCCTGGTAGCTGCTGGGTCCATGTGGCAGGGTCTTGGGAATGTCTGTAAAGGTGCTGGGTCATTTCAGGGCATCGCTGTGAGAGCATCACTGTCAGCCTATGGTGGCAGCTCTTGCTTTCCAGGAATTCTTCACTGATAGAAAAGCCCTCTTCTTGATGCTGTTTCTTAACTTAAATTGGGGAAGGGGTGTGTGAAGAGTCAGCAGGAGCCACACCAATAACCCGAGAGTCCTTGTCACTCCCAGAGTGGAAGACCCTCTTCTGGGCTGGCCTCCTCTGAGAGACCGTTCTTTTGTTGGCGGCCGCCTGGAGCAGGGAGGACAGAGCCCGGGAGGTGTGCGGGGCTGTCCTCGTATGGAAAAATCAATGGCTACACAGATAGGGAGTTAGACCCTATGATGAGGCCTAAATTACAAACACCCTTTAATGGCTATGGAATCATGGCTATTACCGGGCCATCGATCTTGGCTCCGTTCCACCTCTCGCTCCCTGTTATACATAAACATAGCAGCTCCGGGGACTTCCAGAGAGATGGGCTTCGAAACAGAGGCCAGCATTCAGGATGGAAAATGAGCAGCCAAGAACAGAGCGGTTTATGGCCGGGGCCATACTGAGCGGGGAGCACCAGTTGTGGGGGGCTGCACAGTTAACCCCATCCGTGCTGTGAGACGAAGCTGGCTGCCCCCACACTTTCCAGAGGACACTCGCGGCCCATAAATGGCGGAATGTTCTAAGAATAATGAGTGAAGATCAAAGTAATAGGAGGCCACATTCCCCTCTCTGACCAGTCTCTGTCTAATGAGGTTTTATAGCTGTTTATCGTGGTTCCTGAAATTTCATTCCTAATGTGGGCTACAAACGTAGGCCTCTGGTTAATGGGTAGCTGGCTCCTATGAAAAGGCTGACATGCTAATGGGAAGGAGATTGAGGCAGGAGGAGGGAGGAGGGAAGGAGACGGGTGTCAGAGGAAGACAGGCTTACTGTCTGTAAGATCTATGGGGAGTGGGGGCAGGATGGAGACCCTGTTTAATGAACTGGTGTATCATTCCCCCATCGCCGCGGTGGGAAATCGATGGAGGTGGACATTCGCTCTCTGGGACTCACCCGCACGTGGGGAAAAGGCGTATTTATCTCTGTGCGATGTTGCTGTGAACAAAGGGAGATTCGGGCAACAGACTCAGCCTCAAGGCTTTTCTATTGTGAAAGCTTCTCGGGAGCCAGCATCTGGAGGAAAGTATCTGCCGGATTGTCCTTTGTTGCCAGCTGTGTGGACACCGGCTGGAGTGCGTGTACATCCAGTCAGAGGGGTTCCTTATTCTGCAGACGTGTTCCCACAAAATAAAGTGACTCGGAACCCATGTAGAATATGCACAGGTGGCCTCATACGTGTACTTGTCTGTCCCTTATTCATTCATTAAAAAACAACAACAGCTGAGACCAGTGTGGGTCAGTGGGTAGGGCGTCGGCCTTTGGACTGAAGGGTCTCAGGTTCGATTCTGGTCAAGGGCATGTATCTTGGTTGCAGGCACATCCCCAGTGAGGAATGTGCAGGAGGCGGCTGATGGATGTCTCTCTCTCATTGATGTTTCTAACTCTCTATCCCTCTCCCTTCCTCTCTGTAAAAAATCAATAAAATATTAAAAAAAAAAACAACAGCTGAGACCACTTTGGCTCAGTGGATAGAGCGTCGGCCTGCGGACTGAAAGGTCCCAGGTTCGATTCCAGTTGGGGGCATGTACCTTGGCTGTGGGCAAATCTCCACTGTGGGGCGTGCAGGAGGCGGCTGATCGATGTCTCTCTCTCTCATCGATGTTTCTGACTTTCTATCTCTCTCCCTTCCTCTCTGTAAAAAATCAATAAAATATATTTAAAAAAAACACAAAAAAACCCACAATAGTACCCACACCTACTTCATATGAAGCTCCGCTGAGTCAGTACAGTTTCCATCTGGGTTAAGGCTGGGGAGGGCCAGACCACGGAGGGTCTCTCCTGGCTAAGGAGCTCGGTCGTTGGCCTGGAGACCATGGGGAGCTGGGGGAGGATGTGAAGAAATATAACACGGACCCGTTTAGTCTTTTCCCTCTCAACATAACTACTGTGATGAATAGAAAAAAAGGCTGGAAGAGGGGGAATTAGGAGCTATTTCAATATACCGTATTTTCTGGCGTATAAGATGACTTTTTAACCCAGGAAAATCTTCTCAAAAGTTGGGGGTCATCTTATATGCCAGGTGTCGTCATATAAGGTGGGTATATCCCAAACTCTATATTTTAACTGGAAAAGTTGGCTGTCATCTTATATGCCCAGTCATCTTATACACTGGAAAATACGGTACTCTAAGCACAATAATTGTAAGGTTGGTTCAATAATCAACTGAGTGATGGATACCAATCGTTGTGTTGGACTTGATATAGAGAACATGGAAGCATTGGATAAAAAGTACCAAATACTTTATATATATATATATATATATATATATATACATACACACACACACACACACACATATATATATGTGTGTGTGTATATATATGTGTGTGTGTGTGTGTGTGTGTGTGTGTGTGTGTGTGTGTATTTTATTCATTCATTAAAAATAAAATGTATATATATTTTATTTCAGAAAGGAAGGGAGAGGTAGAGAGAGAGAGAAACATCAACAATGAGAGAGTTACTTTTCAGCCGCCACCTGCGTGCCTCACTCTGAGGCTTGTGTCCTGACCAGGAATAGGACGCTGAGCTCCTGATTCACAGGTCAGTGCTCAACCCCTGAGCCACGCTGGCTGGGCCCAAGCACCTTGTCATAGCGCGTACAGTGATGATCCATCCTGATAACATGCTCTTCAAAAGCTAGTGTTACTTCCACTTTAGAGATGAGCATCCTTCACTCAGTGACCCGCCCTTCAGATCACAGAGCATGCTGAAACCGGTTTGGCTCAGTGGATAGAGCGTCAGCCTTTGGACTAAAAGGTCCCAGGTTTGATTCTGGTCAAGGGCATGTATCTTGGTGGCGGGCACATCCCCAGTAGGGGGCGTGCAGGAGGCAGCTGATCCATGTCTCTCTTTCATGGATGTTTCTAACTCTCTATCCCTCTCCCTTCCTCTCTGTAAAAAAAAAAAAAAAAAAAAAAAAAAAAAAAAAAAAAAAAAAAAAAAAAAAAAAAAAAAAAAAAAAAAAAAAAAAAAAAAATCAATAAAATATTTAAAAAAAAGAAAAGAGCAAATGTTAACAGAGCCTGGATTTTCTGATCTCAAAGGCTGGCCTCCCCACGTCCCTACCCCAACCCTTCTATTTCATTCAACAAAGAGCGGAAGCATGAATAATTCTGCCTTTCTTGAAGATTGGCAGAACCTCACTGTCCAGAGAAGGTCAGAAGGTAGGACACAGTGTCGATGGAATGCACTGAGTTTTCCAGTCACTCAGAGGTATTGGGGTCACGTTGAGAAAAGAAGGGCCTGCTTCTCCTGGCAGGTGGGGAAAGAGGAGTTATTCCTGGCCGCGCTCTGCCAAAGGCAGAATCTTTGCCTGTGGAGATAAGGGATTTTTTCTGAACCGCGTATTCTTCACAAAAGGCCAGATTTTCAATGCGAGAGCCACTTCCCATGTCTGAGCAAGAATAGCTTGCTCTCCACTGGCTGGACTCTACGACCCGTGATGTTTTTCCCATCAAGCATTATTCTATCTATAAACCGAGTGCCCTGTTCCCGAACGCTGTCTGCAAAGTAAGTGTGCATTTCCCATTTAAGACCAAAATCGAAGCGCAAAATCCTGTGACCTCATTGCCCTTGTTTATCCCGTTTTTAAAAATTGGTTCTGAAGGTTTTCCAGGGAAGAGACTTCACGTGTGTTCAGACAGGCGTCCCTCATATTCTCCTGCTCAGGACTTAGCTCTCTGTCACCACTGTCAAAGGGAAAACAAACCCAAACGTAGTCAGGAGAGACTTCACTTGAAAATATTGTTTCAAGGATTCATTCTCTCATCGTGTGACTAGGGAGTTCCACTATGACGACTAGTAGAACTCTGATCATTTGACCTGCGAGGTTTATGGTCCAGGTTTAGGCAAAAGCAGTTTTCTTCTTTTATGGGAAACACACAAGGCTAGAAATTAGCGGGTTTGAGGAAGGGATGGGTGTCCCACTGTGAGGTCAGCCTTTTCTTGGGATACGGGGTGGGTATTCAGAAGAGGCTGTCTCCCGGCTCACAGCATTCAGGGGCTTTCGGGGAGGAAAGCAACTTCACCAAAGATGGGTTAGCAAGCTTTTTGTTCTGGGTCATTGAGGAACATCACGGCTGGTCACTTATGACACGGAAAATGAGAACTTGGAGGTTCTGTGTCTGGCACATCAACAAGAGAGCATCTGTGACTTGTGCTTACGTCATTTGGGGAAGAACGTTTGTTTGCAGGAAGCTGTTTCTCAGAACACTAAAGAACGGGTGGCGGGCTGTTTTACAGAGTCACAGCCAGGGTGATGCTGTCACTACAGTTTGACGACCGTGTGATCATTGTGTTGCTTGACACACCGGACTTATGTAGATGACATTACCATTGCCACTGCTCTAGGCCCCCGCAGGGGACTCTCCCCTCAGCCACACCTTCCCAAGCACGAAGGAGAAAGCTCCACTCACTCAACAGAGTGCAGCGGAGACCAGGCTTTGAATTTCAGTAAAAATGGATTGGAAGGGAGAGGAAGGGGGAAAGAAGGGAGGGGACACAGGCAGAGAACACCTAACCACCATGTCCGCTCATGGTTATTTTCAGGTTTAAAATCAAGCCCAGACTACCCTTAATTAAATATGCAAAAAGTGACTATTGGTGTTGTGTCCCAGGATGATACAGGGGGGTTACGCACTTAAATAGGGTAACGGTCCAGCCGCAATCAGACAGTGATCTGGCTCCGAGTGAACCCATAAAGATGATCAAACCCACAAGGCTACATTCCCTAAGGCCCCGTATGAAGGAGCTCATGTCCAGTCAATAGCCCAAGGGAGAGGGAGAGAGAGAGAAACGTCAATGATGAGAGAGAAACACGGATCAGCTGCCTCCTGCACTCTCCCTACTGGGAATTGAGCTGCAAGAGGGCATGTGCCATGAACGGGAATTGAACCGTGACCTCCTGGCTCATCCACTGAGCCACCTCAGTAGGGACAGTCTTATTCTTTTCACAGCAACTCCTCTCGGATGAGACATACAATGCGGTCCTTCCAGAGTCCTCCTCTTCTCAGCTTGCTTCTCCTGATAACACTTTTTCTCAGAGAAGAGTACACAAAACTTGCTAAGAATAAACCGTTATTTATAGACAGAGCAGTCAACAGCCACCCAGGGCAGAAAACATTTATCTTCAAAGAGACGTTAAAGAGACATTTGCTGGAACATTCTGCCCTCACCTGGCATCTCCCACCTAGGTAATTCCCGTTCATCTTTCAAGGCTCCACTTCCACATTCTTTTCTCCGGAAAACCTCCCAACTCCACACGGGGGCCCTTTGCTAGATCCTCAGAGCACTTTTTACGTCCTCACCAATGTTTCTAAGTCACCGGTGTAATTCTTGTCTATTTTATCTTCTCTGTAATACCTGAAGGAGTGTATCTCACTTATAAACACTCTTAACACTTAATATAATAACGTTACTGTCCATAAATATCTGAGTGAAAATTGCATAGAAAATCTTCAGTAAGAGGTATATTTATTTAAGGGATGAAACAGTCAAGTACTGAGTGTAAGACATTATTAGCCTTCAAGTTGACAGAGACCTCACTTATCCTAAAACCGTAAGCGAAAGCTGGCCCGTTTGCATACATATAGACGGACAAGTACCATTGTTTTTCGTTGTGATTATTTTTCATTTTCAGAACAAAAAAAACCTCTACCTGCCTTCCAGGTAAATTGGAATCGCCACTCTTGAGCAATAGAGAAAATAAGAGATATTTGAAATAGCCATTTTCCCAACTCCTGTACCCATCGTGATGTTTAAAATAATAGCTTCGTCTCAGCCAGGGTCTGGGGTTACGTGTGTTATTTCCAGAGCTAATGATGTAGGGTGTAATCTGAGCTCTGAAAGTGGTCGTACCAATATGCATCCCGTGATTTACCATTTTCAAAGCAATTTCGTGCTGGCTCATTTCATCCTCACGAGGACATTTGAGAAGGAGGAGGAAGAAGAGAGAAAAGAACAACCGGTTTCCGAGTGAAGAAACTCCAGCCCGTATCCCTGGCTTGTCTGTCCAAAGCCGCACAGCGGAGAGAGCAGTGTGGGGACTCCAGCCTGGGCTCCTGGCCTGAGATCCAGTGCCCTCGCCCTGACTCCCCGGCTGCTGACTCAGCAAAGGGCTGGCATGGCCTGTTTCTCTCTCAGCTTGAAAGCGAGCGCCTGTCTGTGGCCTCCTTTCCCGAATGGGAGCCACCGGTTGGGTTTGTCTCAAAGGAGACTCTGTTCTTTGGCAGCGAGCCTTCTTTTGCTAAAGGACTCCGAGGATGCAGTGCGATGCAGCATCCTCGCTACGTGTGGTCCAGCTTCCAGTGAATGTGTGATTGATGGAGAACTCGCTCCTTTTGCACATTATCCTGGTGGCAGAGGGGCTGGCTGAAGCCCTCTGACAGCGATGACGGAAATACTGTGATCAAGACGCTGAGGCGCACAACTCTCCCTCAGTTTGCTCAAGGGTTCCCTGCTGGGGTTCCAGATTCCACTGACCCCGCCAGGCTGGCTCTAGAGCAGCGGTTCTCAACCTTCCTAAGGCCGCGACCCTTTAATACAGTTGCTCACCTTGTGGTGACCCCCAACCATAGAATGATTTCCGTGGCTACTTCATCATTGTCATCTTGCTACTGTCATGAACTGTCATGTAAATATCTGATAGGAAGGATGTATTTTCGTTGTTACAAATGGAACATAATTAAAGCAGAGTGATTAATCACAAAAACAATAGGTAATTATATATGGTGCAATATTTATTTCTAATGACAAATAAATGAAATTTTTGTCTTGAATCGTGGTGTAGCATGGGTAACAGTCTTCCTAGGACAACAGTAAATGACATGGCTACACGTTGCTACACCGAGGAGCGGTGTGTTGGTTCCTAAGACCGTGGGAAATAGGTGTTTTCCCATGGTCTTAGGCGACCCCTGTGAAAGGGTTGTTTGACCCCCAAAGGGGTCTCGACCCACAGGTTGAGAACCAATGCTCCAGGGCCTCCTGGCTCACTGACCATCCATCTGCCGCCTTCTCTCCAGAGAGGTGGCTCTCGATGGTTGTGAATGAGGCTCAGAAACCTTCCGGGGATCCTGCTGGTGATTTGAATGCACTTGGACGTGCGTCCAAAGAGATGGGGATGAAGGAGAGGAAACCGTTATTCAGAGATTTGAGTTTTGGCTTCGTGTGCAGGCTTGGCTCTGGCCGGGCAGGATTTAGCCCCTTCAAGTGATTGTTGGCAAAATGTCTCCTTTTATAAAGGCTCCAAGTCCATTTATGGAAATACTTCTTTGGGCGTCAGGCAATGGCTAGAATCAGGAGAGTGACCTGGCTCCGATGTGGATGGTTTAGTTTCTAAGGTAAACCTCGGCCCTGTTTTCCATGGACCTTCCTTTAAAACCGGGTGTGAAGTGGAACGCCTCCTTATACAGTCTGGAGTGGTCAAAGGACACCTTTGTGTTTCTTTTCTTTGTTAAAAAAAAGTATATTTTATTGATTTTTTACAGAGAGGAAGGGAGAGGGATAGAGAGCTAGAAACATCGATGAGAGAGACATCAATCAGCTGCTCTTACACGCCCCCTACTGGGGATGTGCCCGAAACCAAGGTACATGCCCTTGACCAGAATCGAACCTGGGACCTTTCAGTCCGTAGCCCAAAGCTCTATCCACTGAGCCAGTAGTTCTCAACCTTCCTAAGGCCGCGCCCCTTTAATACAGTTGCTCACCTTGTGGTGACCCCCAACCATAAAATGATTTCCGTTGCTACTTCATCACTGTCATTTTGCTACTGTGATGAACTGTCAGGTAAATATCTGATAGGCAGGATGTATTTTTGTTGTTACAAATGGAACATCATTAAAGCATAGGGATTGATCACAAAAACAATATGTAATTATATATTGTGAAATATTTATTTCTAATTACAAATAAATGAAATTTTGTCTTGAATCATGGTGTAGCATGGGCAACAGTCTTAATATAACAACAGTAAACTACATGGCTACACTTTGCTACATGGAGGAGCCGTCTGTTGGTTCCTAAGACCATGGGAAATAGGTGTTTTCCAATGGTCTTAGGCGACCCCTGTGAAAGGGTCATTCAACCCTCAAAGGGGTTGTGACCCACAGGTTGAGAACCGCTGTTCTCGGAGGTTCTTCTCACTTAATGCAGGTGGGCTCACAGGAGGATGTGGATTTACAGGGTAGGGATGATATATAGTCAATCACAGTGGAAAACCCAGAAATATTGGGGGTGAAACACTTGGCAAAGTATATGATTGTGTAGCCACTATGCTGCACCCCTGAAACCAATGCCACAAAAGATTGAATATAAACTGTCATTGAAAAATTAAATTGAAAAAAGACAAAAAAAATAGAACAACACAAAGCACAAGAACACAGGAGGCCTGGTAACCATGGAAATGGGTGCCTGCTGCTCGCCCAGAAGCAGCAGGTGGGGAGAGCCCGGGGTAGCAGGGCCAGGAGCCAGGGCCTCCACGGGCAGCCTGCCCTTGTTCCCGCTGGTTGTGCAGCAGGATGGCCCCAGCGGACGCTGTGGCATGTCGCTGGACTCAAGCCACGTGGTAGAGAGCCAGCAGGGTGTCTGTGTGGGACAAAGGGCAGCCAGCAGAGGCTGTGGGGTGCCCTCCCAGGAACAGAAATCGCAGAGGGAGGGATGGACTGAAGGCCCAATTTGTCAGTGGTGGGAAGCTCTGTAGCAGTGAGCTGCTCACCTGAGGTTCTGGAAAACGCATGCCTGGGCCCCACGGAAGAACATGCATGTGACACCTGCCACGCAGAGGGACAGCATTGTCCATCAGCTGTGGCCACAAGGGGGTCCTGAGAGCAGGACCTGAGCAATGGCAGAGGAGAATGTCTGCCTCTTTCCTGTGTCCCTGCCTGCCTTTCTGTAGGAGCCGTTATGGGGAGAGGGAGGTACTTGAGGTTCCCGCTGAGTGGGGGGTGGCAGAGCACAGAGCTGTCCCTGGGTGAGCGGAGGATCTTTGGGTTTGTTCTCAGGGAAGCATCTGTGGTACCAGAAGGGGAGTCTTATTTACTAAATCAGGACTTGATCTCAAAACCAAGAGTGGCCATCAAGTCTTGGGTTTTCTTGGGTTGCCATTAAAGAGCAGGACATTTATCAGGAAAAAAAATTAAAAAATGTCCCCCCCCTCCCCAGACTGGGTTACAATGGGTTGATTATCGTGTCTGCATCATAGATTTTCAAGATCGAGTCAGAAAGTCAAGTTAAGGATTTAATTGGTGGTTCTCACTGGAATCCTTTGTGATCTCCTCCTCTCTCTTTTGTTTTTTATAAACATAAGTCTCAGCTTCACACTTTCACGTTGGGATGGTGGCAAGTGAAGAAAATCACCACGCAGGAGAAAATGAATCCGTTAATATTTTAACTATGTTTTCCTCCCCATGGGAAAATTGGCATCAATGCAATCTCAGAATGGTTTTCCATTCTACTTTCCATTCTTGCTGGCGGTGTCATTTGCTTCAACAGGAGAAGGGATTAAGAAAAGCAGTTATTTTCCTCTGTATATCTTTTATCTTTGGCTCTTTTTTTTTAAATTGACTTTTTAGAGTGAGAGGAAGGGCAAGAGAGATAGAGAGAGAAACATTGAAGTGAAAACAAAATATCAATCAGCTGCCTGCCTCCTGCTCACCCCACTACCTGGGGGAGAGCCTGAAACCTGGGCATGAGTCCTGACCAGGAATCGAACCTACAGCCAATAGATGCATGGGCTGCGGCCCAGCCAATGAGCCACACCGGCCAGGGCAGCTCTTCTTTGTTTACCCAACTAGCAAGTTGATGCAGATCAGTCCCCAGTGCACAGACTTCTCAAAGAACCAGGGGTAATATCACTGCCGCCTTAAGCCACTGTCCTCCTCATGGACATCCATCCTCTGCTCATTCAGTCATTGCAGCCTTATTTCAGCAGGTCCGCGCCCCCTCCCCCCGCCAGGTTTGCTCCCCTAAACCACCCTCCCCACACCTCTGCCAGGGGCCTTTCTGAAGCTGATGTGATCCTTCACGCCTGTCCTTAAAACCATTCAATGGCTTTGCATGGCAAGATAACATTTAAACTTTACATTTCTTTCTCTTTTTTTTTATATTTTTATTGCTTAAACTATTACAAATGTCTCCTTTTATTTTTTCTCCTATTGACTGCCCCCCAGCCTTCCCTACCCCCAGTACATGCCCTCACCTGCCCCCCC
>PVJN01011856.1:0-50642 GCA_004026805.1 Lasiurus borealis
AGTTAGGGGTGGGCAGGCCTGCAGGGGAGAACAGTTGTGGCGGGGGGACAAGGCCTGCAGGAGAGGACATTTGGGAGGGACCCAAATGTTGTGGGGGGGGGGAAGAGCAGTGGGGGAGGGCAATTGCGGAGGTGGCTGGGGGGATCAGGCTGGCAGGGGAGGGCAGTTGGGGGAGATCAGGCTGGCAGGGGAGGGCAGTTGGGAGCCAGCAGTCCCAGATTGTGAGAGGGATGTCCGACCACCTGTTTAGGCCCAATCCCTCTGGTGGTTGTACATCTCTCATGGGGTCCCAGATTGGAGAGGGTGAGGCCACCCACGCCCCAAGGGAACACCCACCCTGCCTCTAGCCTATCTAATAAAAGAGTAATATGCAGATTGACTATCACTCCAACACACAAGATGATTGCCCCATGTGGTCAAAGATCCTACCCCCATGCAGACACAAGTTGGCCACCACAAGATATCTAGCAGGGGAAGGCAGTTGGCAGGGACCAGGCCTGCAAGGGAGGGCAGTTGTGGGTGATTGAGCCTGCAGAGGAGGGCAGTTAGGAGTGACCAGGCTGGCAGAGGAAGGAAGTTGGGGGTGACCGGGCCTGCAGGGAAGGGCAGTTGGGGGAAACCCAGGCCTGCAGGGGAGAGCAGTTAGGGGTGACCAGGCCTGAAGAGGAGGGCAGTTGAGGGTAACCAGTCCCACAGGGGAGGGCAGTTAAAGACAAACAGGCTGGCAGGGGAGCAGTTAGGCATTAATCAGGCTGGCAGGGGAGTGACTAGGGGGTGATCAGACTAGCAGGCAGAAGCAGTTAGGGGTAATCAGGAAAGCAGGCAGATGAGCAGTTAGGATCAGGCCTAAACAGGCAGTCAGATATCCCTCAAGGGGTCCCAGATTGGAGAGGGAGCAGGCTGGGCTGAAGGACACCCCCCACACACACCACCATGCATGAATTTCGTGCACCAGGCCTTTAGTCTTGTTGCTAGTAGCCATTCTAACAGGTGTGGTATTACTGACTGCCGTTTTGCTGTGCCTTTCTCCCAATAACCAGCGGAGTTGGGCAACTTCCCATCAGTGCTCTGGCCATTGTATTTCTTCTTGAGAGAGCGTCTCTGCCAGTCCTCTGTCCGTTTTTAATGGGGTTTTGTGGTTGCTGCTGAGCTCCTTATCATTTTGGGTATTAGCTCTTTAGAGAAGACACTGTTTGCAAACATCTCCTCACACGGGGTTGGCTGACTTCCTGTTCTGTTGATGTCCTCTGCTGGGCAGGAGCTTTTTCAGTGAATATCGCCCTATTTCCTGATTTTTGCTTTCACTCCCCTTGCCTTTGGCTTTAGTGGACGCTTTACCCTATTGATCTACACCAAACTTGTAAACAGCCATCTTTTCCATGAACTACTTAGAAGTCAGGTCGGATGTCTATTTGTGTTCATTGTGGGGGATTTGGTGCATTTTCAGTAAATATTTGCACAGTGCATGGATATTGAAATTATAATCCACTAACCTCTTGCACATCTTTTACAATTCCCTCTCATGCCAGCTTCCTCATCATTAGTTGAAGTGGTCTGCTAACCTTGCAGTATCTCCCAGTTATACCTATCTTTGGTCATTGGCCCTGCTGATAGGAAAATACAAACATTTCAGACCGTTCCTTCCATGTTCAAGATTACTGGAGTTGCTGTAAACACAAAGAGAATGACTTGAAGCTGATGAATTCTTCTGTAAGACATTCACTCACTCACTCTTCCACAGCTTAGTGTTATAGAACTATGGCAATTTACATAATTGACTTAATATCGAGAGAATTCTATCTCAGTTTTTCTGCTATAGTTTCAAAGTATTGTTATTGGTAATAACTGTACAATGGCATCTGCCCGTTCTTTCAGAATCCTAGCGTCTGAATTACCCAAGTCTGGCAATCCTAGCCAGTCATGAATTTATTGAAAATATTTCCGTTGTCCTTTGTACAAGAAGCTAAACATGTTGACAACAATCTTCCCTTTTAAACAAAACTGAAAGAATTGCTCTCTCTAAAAGAAAACTTGCAATTGTATCTAAAAATGTCTTCTATTTCTAACTCTGAACCCCAATAAATTGTGCAAATCTAACCCACTCGTCTGCTGATGGGCACTTAGGCTGCTTCCACATCTGAGCTATCATAAATAGGGCTGCTATGAACATAGGGGTGCATATATCCTTTCTGATTGGTGTTTCTAGTTTCCTAGGATATATTCCTAGCAGTGGGATCACTGGGTCAAATGGGAGTTCCATTTTTAGTTTTTTGAGGAAACTCCATCCTGTTCTCCACAGTGGCTGCACCCGTCTGCATTCCCACCAGCAGTGCACGAGGGTTCCTTTTTCTCAGCATCCTCACCAGCACTTGTCCTTTGTTGATTTGTTGATGATGCCATTCTGACAGGTGTGAGATGGCTCCTCATTGTCATTTTGATCTGCATCTCTTGGATGATTAGTGACTTTGAGCAGGTTTTCATGTGTCTCTTGGCCTTCTTCTGTCTTCTTTTGAAAAGTATCTATTTAGGCCATTGCCCATTTTTTAATTGGGTGGGGGTAAGGGGGAGAGATCTACCAAAGGACTTATATGCATGCAGATAAGCATAACCAATGGACACAGACACCAGGGGGTAAGGGCACGAGCAGGGGGTGGGAGTTAAGGGAGAGATAAGGACACATATTAATATCTTAATCAATAAAGAAAAAAACAAAAAAGAGTAAAGAGAAATAACATTGAGAGCCATAGCAACACATAAAAGCAATAAAATAAAAAAAAGAATATAAGTATGCAGATATCCAATTGTAATCTTGTACACCTAAAAATTACATAATGCAATTAACCAATGTAAAGAAAAAATGGGTGCAAATCTAGATCGTCAACCTTCCTTTATTAAACGAGACACTAGGAAACCGTTGCTCCATCATCTTAAAACGCGAAGACATGATTAGGATATGAATCTGTTAATATTTTCTTCGGCCCTAATATAAGGAATATGGACAGTAAACCATCCAAATACTATAGAAACATCACACTGTATTTCCACACCGTTTTAAACACAGCTTACCTATCACTGACATGACTGTGACCAAGTTGAATCATTGCCATGTATATTGTATGACTGAAAGCGTGCTGCACTCTTCCTGGTTCACAGGTGTTTCTAGAACACGAATGACTTCCGTGATTACATGGAAGCCCTCCACAAGCTGTTGCTCTGTTTACCAACAGCAATGGCAGAATAGAGTGATAAGTACCGTATTTTCCGGCATATAAGATGATGGCCGTATAAGACGACCCCCAACTTTTCCAGTTAAAATATAGAGTTTGGGATATACTTGTCCTATAAGAGGACACCCAGTGTATAAGACGACCCTCGACCTTTGAGAAGATTTTCCTGGGTTAAAAAGTCATCTTATATGCCGGAAAATACAGGTAAGCTCCGAATGGGTGAGAGTGGGGAGGAAAAGCTAGAGTTAAAGGATGTTTTCCAACGTCAGCCTTTACAATTCAAGCAGAAAGCCCGATGTGCCGCCCGGAGGCCTGTCTCTTCATCTCCAATGAGGGGCCTCGAAAAATGCTCCCTTCTAGCAATTTCTAGAATTTTCTAATTCCAACTTCTCAGCTCTCTTCCCATCGCATCTCCTAAAAATAGCGTGTTGGGTTGCATGGACTCACTGAGCTAAAGAGAGGAAAGACACCCAGCTGGTTCACTCCCGTGTGTGAAAACATCCGTCCACCTCGTTCCCGAGCCCTTTCTTTGCCATATCTGACCGCTGCGTTGCTGAACCGATGAGCTGAATGCAATCTGCGGGGTTCTCACAAGGACTAATCTCTACCTGTCACCCCGGCTTGTGGTGCGCACTTTGAAATGGCTGTTGATAGTGTAGTCATTTCATCCAATTGCGGCAGAAGGAATTTAATGAGTGTTTGAAGTGCGCGTGATTATGCTATTTGAAAGTTATACACCTCCCAGATAAGGATTAAACACAAATCAAAGGAAGTCAACATTTCACGTTGAATGGGAGCGCTGATACGCAATCGGCAAACTTTGAAGCTCTCGGCACGGGCGCGCTGAGTAATCAGCGCCGTTGTTTGGGCGTTATCAGCGCGATTGTGCGGTGTCGGCGTGAAACGCCCGCTGTTTGCAGAGCGGAGGGCGAGGAGGAAAGTGTGTTTTCCCACTAACAATCCCTCGCTGTTTGCTCTTCGCTGATAGTTGCTGACACTTTATCTCCCCGGCGGCTGGACTTTTCACCCGGCCCGGTGAAGGCCTTTCATTAGGGCATCATCGATTTTGCCGTGCGGACGCGGGGCGAGGATGCGGACCTTGTGAATTGTTTTCTCCCTGGCCGCCTTTTTCCTGGCGGCATCAAAATAATAAATACACGACGTCGTCTTGACATGGTAAACCATTATTCTGATCAGTCCTGATGGGGCGTCTATTGATTAACAAAAGCAAAGATGTTTTCTACCCTCCCTCTATGCCCGGGGTTAGCTCGCGGAAGTGGATAATTAAAGGAAGTGATGAAGCGTGTGTGTGTGTGGGGGGGGGGGGGCAGACGAGTGCAAGAATGCTTACAGC
The DNA here is from genome assembly GCA_004026805.1 of Lasiurus borealis. NCBI lineage: Eukaryota > Metazoa > Chordata > Mammalia > Chiroptera > Vespertilionidae > Lasiurus > Lasiurus borealis. The sequence goes on from PVJN01011856.1 coordinate 4,582, forward strand.
GATTTCTCCTCAGCACCCCAAATGGGAGTCAGCTCACGTTTCATTAAGCCGCAGTTGGATAAGCAGGTTATGACGCAATTCAATCAATACTGCAATAAAGCCATGAAAACGAATGAGCCGTAGCTACGTGCCATGCTACAACTATCTGTAAATAACGTGTATAAACGGCACAAGAGTCCTGTGAAGGAACAGCAGCCAGGCACACAAACAACATGAACTGGTTTAAGTCTGTAAGGTTAAAAGAAAAACATGCAGAACGATGGTGCGTGGATGGAGACTGACGTGGTAAAACCATAAAAGAAAGCCCAGAAGTGAGTGCCATGAAGCTTGGGGCAGTGGTCCCTTTAAGGGAGGAGTAAGAGGCTGGTAGGGGGAGAGGTGTGAGGGCTTCTGGGGGCTGGCAGCACCCCTATCTGGCCTGGGTGGTGGTTAGGTGGGAGTTTGTTACCTGATAACCAATGGCCCGGTGCACGAAATCTGTGCACTTGTGGGGGAGCAGCCCAGCCTGTGGCCTGTCAGGGCTGGGGCTCCGCAATCCCTCACCCCAAAGAGGTGGGCCTGGTGCGGGGGGTAAGATGGGGAGCCTCACGCAAACCCCCCATCCCCATCCTCATCCAGCCCACCACACCTGCTGCTCACCCAGCCTCCAGCTGATTGGCCGTGACACGTCATGCCCATTCGCATATTGGCTCTTTATTATTCAGATTCTGGGAGCTTCCACTTCTCTGCTGTTTGCCATCTTTAACAATGAAGAAGTTAAAAGCAACAAAAAAAAAAAGTGGTAAAAGTTTATGTACCCGTATTTTCCGGCGTAGAAGACTACTTTTTAACCCAGGAAAATCTTCTCAAAAGTTGGGGGTTGTCTTCTACACCGGCTGACATCTGATAGGGCGAATATATGCCAAATTCTGTATTTTAACTGGAAAAGTTTGGGGTCGTCTTATCCGCCCAGTCGTCTTAGACGCCGGAAAATACGGTAATTCATTTTCGAGGTCAAACAATGGCTTTGCACAAGGGAACATCCTCTCAGAGTCCGCGACACAAAAAATCCTTCTGTGAGCGCCTTGTTGAGTTTATGCTCCTTTTTTATGGCTAAACCACAAAGTTTCTCTCTACATATTCATCGCCCCTCTCTGTGTGGTGTGTGTGTGTGTGTGTGTGTGTGTGTGTGTGTGTTTATATGTCTGGACTTTTCCATGGTGACTTTTCAGCACGGAGACAACATTTTGGGCCCTTTTGTTTAGGAAAATATGTTTTTCGGTGATAATTACAACTTGGTACAGGTGGTAGTTCTTTTTACCGAACTCCGCATCCCCACGGCCCCATTGTCGGAAAAGTGCAGCGTGCTTGACTCCCCGTAGGAAAACCCCGAGACTTAATGAGCCCCCGAGAGCCCCGAGCTAAGCCCACGGGGCTATTATGCCGCCGTCCGTGGGATTTAATAACCGTGTGGGCCGCATTGTTCGGCGCTGGGGGGGCGGCCCTCAGGTGAAACCTTAAATGTAGCAGCAAAGCGGGACGGGACCTCCTCCCTCTACTCAGTCTTAATCTCCTCCTTTCAGGGGCACCGCACTGAAAGCTCGGAGTTGATTAAATTGGAAACGCAATTAAATACATATTTGTAAGTGGACGCACTTGCTTTGAATGGAACAGCGTCTTTTTGGATTATAATCAGTTTCCAGAAGTCATATTCATCAGCTCTGGCCCGTGCCATTTTTCCGTGAGGAGTTATTTAGACTGCTTCAAATGAGGAAATTTAATATGCACTCCAGAGATCAAAGGGCCAATAGTTGAAAGGTAAATACGAAGATCTTCCTGGCAATTTTCTATTATCCCGCCCCGGCGGGGATAAAAGACTCTCCCAAAGGTTGTGTCCGGAGAAATAGCCTTTTATCATTTCTCCGTTTGCAAACCGGCCCCCTGCGCTAATTATTCTGTAACACTTGGCCCTTGTGACTTATTTCGAATCAAAGGGCAGGATGGTCAATCTTGCTGAAGATGCTTCATTACCAGAAGCATCCTTCGCTTCTAGCATCAAGAATCATAATGAAACTGAGCCTGATCTTCCTCTTGGCGTCTGAAGTAAATATATACAGGAGGAAAAAAGAAATACTCAGAAAAGGTCGAAGAGTTCGATTTTTTACCAAGCTCTCCTTAGCAGGTTGAAGATGAAGCAAAATAAAATGTCACATGATATCAGAAACGCCGTGTCGAGTTTGTACTCTTCACAGATGCCAGTGAAATGTTGCGTTCCCAAAACGACATCCAGGAAGTGTGATGATTGATCTTGTCTTGTTAACGTGTTTCCAGAGCTGATCACATGAACTAGACCAGGGTTTTCAGGGCGTTGGATGGACAAACAGCCGCTGGACCAGGCACCTCTCTCTGTCTGGGAGAGGGGGGTGGAGAGAGAGGTCGGCTTACTCCTGCCCTCGAAGGGCTTGGTTCAGCAAAGCCTCCGAGAGCTGTCCTGCCCCGTCAATACCCTGACATGCCTGGAAGGGAGTCACCGACATGATCCAACATGGCAGTTGGGTGTGGGAATGGTTACGGACAGCAGAAATCTGCTACACAGTGGTACCTCGAGATACGAGTTTAATTCGTTCCGTAACCTCGGGGCATGGGAAACTATGAGACGCTCGAGTCGCGGTAAACGGGTGGGTCGTGTGCAGCCGGCCGATTCGCACGATTACTCCTATCTCAAATGTTGTTCATATTTCAAAGCAAAAATCGCTCGCTCGATGGCTCATATCTCAAAAATCTCGTATGTTAGGGCACTCGTATCTCGAGGTACCACTATATTTGAATTCCTGGCTCTTGGTGTGCCTCACTTTGCATTGCTCTTTGGCCAGTGGCCAGTATGTATTTGCTATGTTGGTTGTTGAATTCGTAGATGATTCTTAGAAGGCAACACTGAAACGTACTAAAGAGAAGAGGCGACGTGCATTGGCTCACATGTATGTGAGCCGGTGGCTGATTGTACTAGGCACCTTACATGACCTTTGAAGACTTGGCCAAGTCGCCGAGGCATATTTTATCTCTACTCCACACCCTGAGCATCACGCGTGTCTATTATACTTTGGAGTGATAATGAGGAGCGGCCTGTGCTAACTCTCTGGTGAAGAGAGATCTCTGCCGTCTGGTGCACCGGCTTCCGGTGACGTTCAATGCAGCCACGGAGCTCAAAGGCAGAGGGTGTTAAGATCCAGCACACTGACATTTTGGTTCTTGCGTGTCTGGAGTATCCTCTGAGTGAGGATTTGTGACGTTTTCTTACTTCCGGCACGAGCAGTGAAGTTGACCCATCAGCTAGGAAGAAAGAGGGACTGTGAAGGCTGCTCGGATAGAGGTTCTTGGGGGAATTAGAGGAGTGATTTAGAATGAATGTTCCCAGTATTTTTAGCGTGTGTGCTCGCAGTGGAGAAAGAATCGTTGTCACCGCTGGCCACCTGGAGAAGAATTGGGACACACTCTTGGTTACAATGGCCTTTGAAGATCCTCACTCTGCGTTCTTTCTCCCACGGCTGATGTGATAAATTCCACCTAGGATTTCCTTCTCATTCCTGGGCTATTTCCTCTCCAACCTTTACAGAGCACATGCACCTTCTTATTCCTTTCAAAGACATATTTTAACAGGCTCTCCTTTACCTTAATTTTTAAAGAGTTTTTTTATAAAAAAAATTTTGAGAATGTAATAAAGAGAAAATACGATGTGTTACTTTTAACGTTCTTCGATATTATCGCCATTCAAGAATTCTGGCTTGCCGTTGAGATAGCCAATACCTGGTTTACTTGAAGCAATCGTTCTCATTGCTGTTTAGTTGGAGTAAGGTGAGGAGTCCCACACATTCAGGGGATGGCCTAAAATGGGTGTGTTTTCATTAGCGGTCTCTCTCTACCCGCTCTCCTTCAGCCCCTGACCACCAATAGTGTATAGTTTTTGTCTGGGATTTTGTAAAATGAAATCACACACTACCTGGTCTTCTGTGCCCGGCGTCTCTTCCTAGCACAGCGTTTCCATGCCCATCCTGGTTGAAACACGAAGTACTTCATTCCGTTTATTCTCAAACAGAATCCTATCGGGGTGCCTTATCATTGATAAGAAATCTGCTGCTCCGAAGAGAAACAGCTGGCGGGGTGTGGCCCTCACCGGCCAGATACGGAAATGTACCGCCGCAGATCAATCAATAGCAGGTTAACCTGCCTGTTTGCACTGTGAGATACCATTTAAAGACCTTTGGCGTTAATCACTCGGTTCCTAGGGAACCGGGGCTCGGGCTTGCATCTTGTTTTATACTCACCTGTGACTTCAGCATGACAAAGACCAGCCCCCGAGTGCGCTGCGCTGAGGGCTTGAAGAAGTGGCCACGAAGCCACTCCACACAGAGAAATGCAGAGAAGTGCAGAATGACGGGGATCAGGACTGGCGGTGTAGTACCTGTGGAATGATGTGTTTTACGCGGCTCTTACAGTGTGCGGGGATTGTCCTTTCAGAGGTTCTAACTGTTTACCTGTTTTGATATAGTATCTAAACGGAGTTGAAAGGAATAATTTAAAACGGCCACTTTATAACTAGGAAGATAGCTTTTCTTCGTCACAATTAAATAGGTTACGAGCATGATCTCCAAAATATTTCTCCGGCTTCAGCATATCATTTCGGTTGATTAAAATTTCTCAAAGTCAATTATGGCCACCTTCTACTGGCCGTTTTCCACAGCCTGTTTGTGTTCATACTTTAGGTTCGTTATAGAATTTCCACTGCACACAGCGCAAGCGGGAGTAATTAAGTAAACGTCTCTGAACATTGTGGCAGGTATCGGAGACTTCGGGTGAAAGGTGCTTGCATAGTAACTATACACGTGGCATGGTGGCTGGGGCCTGTGGGCAGGGTCTGTCCGGGAGAGTCTGTCACAGACTCAATGGGGAACCAGGCCCAACGTCTGGCCTGACGCTGGCCCCCAAGCTCAGCGGCAGGTCCCTGGTCTCAGCGGCCTCCCTGTCCTCCCTGACCCACCATCCCCCTGAGCACAGCAGCAGACAGAGGAGGATGGGACCGCCAGCCAGGGGACCTCTGGACTGGGGGTCTTGGGGCCCTGGGATCAGTGTGTGCAGGTGGGGGTCTTGGGGCTGGAGGCTCAGTGAATGCAGGTGGGGTGAGAGAATCGATGTGATGCCTGAACGCGTTACTCGGTGTCCACGCCCCGGGTCCTGCCAGCGCGGAGAGGTGTGTTTGCTACTTTTGTTTCTCGGTTTGTACAGTTGATTGGTGTGCAACCGAAGTCGTGCAGAGAGTGCAGTGCACAGGTCTTCAGCGGACGGACTTGATTACCGATGGTTTACATCTTCTGATCTGTTCTTGGAAATGGCCTTGCGTTTCCACATGGATTTCTGAGAGAGCTTTTCAGGGTTCACACATCTGCACACACACATCTGTGTGCACCTCTCTAATAATAAAAGCTGAATATGCTCATCATAGGCCAGAGGTTTTTCCAGATGGAGCTCAGGCTGGAGGAAAGCCTGGGTCCTGGGTGCCACAGGGAAGTGGGTGCCGGCAGCCGGGGGAAGGAAGGCCCGCTCCTGCACAGATTTTGTGCACCAGGTCTCTAGTTCGATTAGAATTGGCTTTAAATCACACATCACTTACGATTTGGGGTGAATTGCTGTGTTAAAAATAATGACTCTTTCAACAGAATGTTTCCCTTGTTTGGCCTTCTGTAGTTGGGCTCATCCGTTTTGCTCATTCTTCAATGTAACGCATCACACATACCCCCTCGGAATTAAATCAGAGTGTCTACTTTCTGTAAGGCCTTATAAGCCATATAGTTTTTTTTAATATATTTTATTGATTTTTCACAGAGAGGAAGGGAGAGGGATAGAAAGTCAGAAACATCGATGAGAGAGAGAGACATCGATCAGCTGCCTCCTGCACGCCTCCCACTGGGGATGTGCCCGCAACTAATGTACGTGCCCCCAACTGGAATCGAACCTGGGACCCCTCCAGTCCACAGGCCAATGCTCTATCCACTGAGCCAAACCAGTCACAGCAGCCATATAGTTTTTAAGTGTTCATTACTGATATCTTTTACCTTGTCTTGTCACATGGTTGAGAACTTTCAGGACTGTGTTTAACAGAGGTGCCTGTGATGGACATTATTTGGTTTTTTTACAACCATTATTTGAATGATTCTTCATTCAACCGGGGACAATTTGAAGGTGTTTGGGAAGATACCTTTTTTATCACGCCATATGTTTCTTTTCATCTTAATTTGAGGAGATGTTTTGTCATAAATATGTGCTAAACGTTATTGATTTAAAAATCTTTTAAGGTAATGTTATTTTGTCCTGTATATTGCTAATGTAGTATGGATGCACAGATGTCTATAAATTTCCCTTTCGCCACCTCGAATGGCACCTTGCACATGTTTTGCTATTTAGTGCTTCCTGTTTTTATCTGCTGCAATTTGCAGGTTAGGAAATTGACATAAAGCAATGTTTAACAACTTTCTTGAACTACAACATTTCATCAAAATCCGCTGCGATGGCAAAGCTTTTGCTTCTAATTACCATTCTGCCTCTGTGCACGAGTAAGTGTGTGCATCTCATGAATAAATTTAGTACTTTATATTATAATTACATTTACAGGTGAGGAAGCAATAACTCGGAATTTAAAAAGTCATTCATATCTCAACATGTAACACCCTTCCTTTTTATCAATGAGCAAATAATGAAGGAAATGGCTTCTCCGGATTGCAGAGCACTAAAATCGCAGAAATAGAACGTGGAGGGCATCAGATGTAATAACCATAACAAGCATCTTCCATCTGTAGGGGGGGTGGGGGAAGGGGGTCACCTGGGAGCTGTTATCAATAAAAAACCCTGGGCTCCCCCTGGGCAATCTGATTAGATGGATACTTTCCTATGGATTTCTGAGTTTTTATTCATTTAACGCTGTGTTGTTGGCAATGGAGACTATTATAAATGCCTTCCCATTATACATATGTTATTGTGTTTGCGTACATCGATTCTCATGGGAAAAAAAATTAAAACATGCATCTATGATACCATTTTTTTAATAAATTATTGCAAGTTATTTTCAAAATGTAAGGAGTTATTTCTGAGTAGTGAGAAAGGTTTGGAAAACACCGTACTTGAGTTTTTAAAATTACCGGTTAAACTGTTCTATATAATAAAAGGCTAATATGCAAGTGCACTGAACAGCTGAACGACTGGTCACTAGGATGCGCACTGACCACCAGGGGACAGACTCTCAATGCAGGAGCTGCCCCTGGTGGTCAGCGTGCCAGAAGCCGGGCTCACTGCTGGCGAGTGCAGAGGCAGTGGCGGGAGCCTCCATGGCAGTGGCAGTGCGACGGATGTCTGACTGATGGCTGAGGCCCGATCCTCTGGGGAACAAGCCTCAGCTGTCAGTCGGACGTCCCCCAGGGGCTCCAGGACTGCGAGAGGGCACAGGCCGGGCTGAGGGACTCCCCTCCTGAGCACACAGATTTTGTGCACCGGGCCTCTGGTTCATTAAACATTTTGTTTAGGTTCTGAACGACCATTCTTTAAGCTGAATGTGAAAACGTTAATGAAATATCAGCTATTATACGACATTTTTCCCTGTGGGATATCCCAAATTTTGATATGTTTTGTGTCTTTCAGCCATTATTTTTGTTGTTAACTCTTATGATAACTGAGATTGATTAACGAATACAATATAGTCACAATAGTGCTCAGTTTATAAATAATTTTAAAAAGTTTGCTTTTGTGTCAATTTTGTAAGTAAGCAATATTTTTCTAAAGTAACTAGGTAGTCCGAATTTGAAAGAAAATGAGTTTTGTTATTTAATTTTCATATGTTATAACACAACTTCAGAGTAGATGCTAGGTCATTGATTTAATTACTTTTGCCTAATGAATAATGATGCAGAGTAAAGGCTGGTATGATAGAGCAGAGCGTAGAATCTGCCTGTAAACAGTTTATCATTTTCTAAAAAAGTGTTTCATGAATCATCAGCATCCCTCCCAATGTAACAAGTATTCTGTACACAATGTATCGTGTGTTTTTTTAAACGAGGGAATGCCATGGAAAAGAATGTTAAATCGACCTTTAAAATTAGTGCAGTATCGTGTTTGAGTTAAACATTTTTAACTTTTATTGGATTAAAAATTATCTCTTCTATAGCCGTGTGTTGTGTTTTCCATAGGTTTACTGATGTTGGGACGGGAATTTTTACTTTTATCTCATACCATTTTACTAGGCCAAAACTTAGCTTCTGTTTGGCTTTATCTTTTTGTGAGCCCAATGCATGAGTTATACCGTCAAAGAACGACATTGTTCCTCTGTAATTGGTAAACATAGTCATATTCTGAATTTTAAACATAGCTCGCTGCCATTGCCCACTGTTTCTTCATGGTGCAGGGGTCCTTTTCAATCTGTTATATTCCTTTTTTTTCCCATGAAAATAAACGTGTTTGTTTGCTTGCTTGCTTATAGCAAGATCTGCCCTACAGCCACCTCCACACTCCGTTCTCTGTCTCTGAATAACTGCCGCTGCATGGCGTTTTCTGTGCGAGGCTTAGTGAAATGCTCTGCGGTGCTTCAGTCGCAGGCCCGTCTCCGCGTTGGGAGAAGGTGCGCCAGTTCTTGCTTGAGGAACGAGTCACCCAGGATTTACAACATCTCCTCCATCCCATCTGGTGTTTCCTTTGGGGGGAAATTTGGTTTTCTCAAGATACAACGTGTAACCATGATATAAAAATGTGAATGATGCCAATTACAGTGGTACCTTGAGATACGAGTGCCCTAACATACGAGATTTTTGAGATACGAGCCGTCGAGCGAGCGATGTTTGCTTTGAAATACGAGCAACAGTTGAGATAGGAGTCATCGCGCGGATCGGCGGCTGCACACGACCCACCAGTTTACCGCGACTCGAGCGTCTCATAGTTTCCCACGCCTCAAGGTGACGGAACGAATTAAACTCGTATCTCAAGGTATTGCTGTACTGAAAACCAACCTTCACTCACTAACCTACACCTTAACCTTCCCTCTTACTCAAAACCGCCCGGGTCAGCACCTGGCAGCCAGAGGCGGCATCTCGGGGAAGAGGCGTGAGAGGAGCCAGGAGCCTGTGAAGACTGCTGGTTGGCAGCTCTGCCCACCGAGAATCCTCTCCTCTTCTCGGTGCATCACCAGCGTGGACCGCACTTTCATATGCGGGCCTCTGCCTGCGAGTCCACAGAGGAGCAGTCTACGTTCAAGCAGAACCAGCGGTGTCCAGTATCCGGGTCAGGGACCCCCAGGAGCAGAAGCTCTGAGGAGGGAGTGGCCGTGGGGATGGGAGGAGCGGATGGCGCTGGGAGAGAACCAGAGACGAAGACCAGCTGGCTCAGGGGAAGGTGGCCCGTTAGCTGGGCCCTGGGTCCCGTTCCTATGTCACCAGGTGTTCTTGCACTTCCGTCCCTCGGTACGTGGAACATTGGTCTTTTTCTCCAGACGTGTGAGCTTCCTGGGAATCCTGGACAGCGGGTTACAGTGCTTTCCTCCGAAGCCGTCTACGTGTGCGCAGTCGAAGTCATTGAAGGAGAGAATAAACAATCCTGCCCCGTCCGCCGGCCAGTCCTCTTCCAGCTCCTTGTGGGGCTGAAGAGACACGTGGGAAACAGCCTCACGGATGGCCAAACGCATTGTAGCGCGTCTCAGTTAGCAGTGAAGGAGGTGTCCCCGATGGTCCTTTCCTTCCATCTCATTGGTCCCCGGAGAGAGATGCTCTGGAAGTCACCGCAGAATAATTGCCCGCACTGCACCGCATGGCGTGTTTTTATGATGTTCCTTCCGAGGAAGCACAGTGTCAGAGCTAATCTTCTGATAACAATGGTGGTGCTATTAGGAGTAGAGAAAGCTGCCGCTAAATTGGCCGGTGCTCTCATCACGTAGCGTGATTTCGTGGCGCTTAGCTTACCATTCCTTTGTTACCGCCTCAGTGACTCGACCCTAAGGACAAAGATTCCGTCTGAACACCGAGGGATGCTTCCAAAAAAAGGTGCAGAGATTTTGTTCTGAACGTGGCACACGTGCCCCGCAGGTCTTGAAAGGAAGGCGCATTTTCCATCTCAGGAGACGTCCTTTGTGCGAGGCGTCCCGGGCGGAGAGATGTTAACGCAATCTTCTCATTGACACCCGCGTCTGCTCTCCCTCCGCGGTGTCTCCGGGGCCACTGGAGAAGCCAGCTAGGTTGGCACTCAGTGGTCTGAACGGACGGCAGCTGTGACTGAAGAAAACGATCGCACATCGAGGACAGCTGTGAAGAGATATCAGACGCTTGACGTTAAATGTCCAAAATAATGACTCTACCTCGTCCGTCTGATTCTGCCTGAGAAAATGCAGCTCGGCACATCGCATTCTTCTCTAGGCTCTTTGGAGACCTGTAGAGCGTTTCTATTTAGATCGTGGATGACAAGGTTCCCCAACCTGAGCCTGGATGCGATTTTGAATCCTGTTATGTTGTTGTTGTTTGCATTCCAGGACACTGGCATTTAGCAGCGTCTGGCCTCTACCCAACAGGATCCAGGCAGAATCATTTGACATGTGTCCGGATTTCACCAAATGTCCACGGAAAACAAGGGCGCTCTGGCTGAGAATCACTGAGGGGAAGAAATAAAGGGAAGTGTTACAGAAGGTGGCTGTGGTGCCCATGGGCTCCACATAAGCTGGTAACATTGGTGGGATCGGATGTTAGAGAACGGCCGATTTTTAGCATTTTCTTGCTGTTGTTGACAGAGTGCCCACGGTACTCAATGGGAGTCAACTTCTCCCTGGTTATTTATTTATTTATTTATTTATTTATTTATTTATTTATTGACAGTCATAGTTTCACTAAACCATAAACATTTCATTATCCTCGTAAAAATACTTAGATTTATCTCCCACTTGGAGTACATGAAGTAGGAAGTTGGAGTCACTGCTTGGTCCAGTACATTCCATATAGAGAACATTTTATAAGTATTTGTTGACCAGGAATAAATGACTGGAGATCTCCCTGGGCCTTTGGAAGCAGCCAAAATCAGTTGAATATAATGTTAAAAAAATTAAAGGTCACAGCTTAAAACCATGTACAAAATGTATTGATCAAAAGATCAACAAAGAAACGAGGTTTCAAGTTTTCCCCCAGAGGTGCTAAAACGGGAAGAAATATGACAACATCTACTTTGGGCAAAATTACCTACCGTTCACAGTGGGTTCCCCAAATATGCTCCACTGACATCAAGTTGGGGCAGGTGAAACGAAAGAGAAAACATTATTGCCTAAATCCCAGTAAAAGAGAGTGTATGGACTGCATGCAGTTTACTCTTGTAGGGTAACGTAGAACAACCAGCTTTCCCTGCAAAATGGAATCAGACCGTAATTATTTCCTCTCACGGATATAATTCCTAAGAAAATGGCAGTGGTAAAATTTTATATATCATCTCACTTACTTTGGGGGGTCGGGGAGGAGAAGATAAGAGGGCAGCCAAAATTTACTAATCACATTCGTATAAAGTATTGTTTCCATTGTACTTTTTGTTAAATGTATTGGGGTGACATTGGTTAGTGAAATTATACAGGTTTCAAGTGTACAGTTCTATAGTGCAGGATCTGTGTATTGCATTGTGTAATTCACCTCCCAAAGCCGAATGTTCTTCTGTCACCGTATATGACCCCCAGTATCCTTTCCTACCCCCACACCCCCCTTTCCGTCTAGAAACCAGGCTACTTTTATTTGTGACTATAGAATTTTCTTGTCTGTCTTACTCATTTGTTGCTTTCAGTTTCATATCCCATGTATGAGTGAAATCATATAGTTCTTGACTTTTCCCATCTGACTTACTTCACTTAGCATGATGTTCTCCAGCTCCATCCATGCTGTGGTGAATGGGAGTATTATACCTTTTCTTTTCTTTTCTTTTTTAAAAAAATATATTTTATAGATTTTTTTACAGAGAGGGAAAGAGAGAGATAGTTAGAAACATCGATGAGAGAGAGAAACATCGATCAGCCACCTCCTGCACACTCCCTACTGGGGATGTGCCCGCAACCAGGGTACATGCCCTTGACTGGAACTGAACACAGGACCCCCCAGTCCGCAGGCCAATGCTCTATCCACTGAGCCACACTGATTTTGGCTATTCCTTTTCTCATGACTGATGGTATCCCATTGTACACAAGTACATCATCTTGCATCCAATCATCTGTTGAAGGACTCTTTAGTTGTTTCTATGTTTTGGCTGTAGAAGTTAAAGAACAAGCTTTAAAACATTTAAGTAAGCAATATTAAGGTATTATTTCATGCCACAAGTAATTCTTAAGTGCTTAAGTTGACACAAGTGAAAAGATGTTTCAGAGAGCTTTGTCATTAAATTCTCAGCTCTTTATGTGAGAAGCAACTCTAAGGTGAGTTTTTTCACTCATAGGGTGGTTCCAGGACTTCTGACAACACCTTGCAGTATCATTGTCACACAATCGAATTATGAGCTCTTAGTAGCACATGTATCTTGAAATAAAATAGTGATAGGCAATGTAGGCTTTAGAACTATTCAGGAATATATATCTGATTATTGATGAGCTAGCCATAATTTTATAATTTCCTAAGCGTGATAATGATGGGAAAGGCCAAGTGGATGACCTCAGAGAGCAGACGATCTCTATGGCATCTGTCAAACTGTAGTTGGCACAGGTAAACATACAGTGCCAAAGCCACAGTCCTACCTTCATATCTGCATTTGAGCACTTAATATATATATATATATATGTTCTACTTCCTGACAAAGTATGAAATCAGGAGGTGACCACACTTACGTTATCGGAAAGGTGTCCTGTGGTGTTTGATAAAGACAGATGACCCTCCGCAGAAACAGGACTGTCCCCAGAGTGCCACAGATAACACCGTCAGCTGGCCTGTCCCAAAGGCAGCGGCCCAGACGAGGGGCCCCGTAGGCCGGAGCATTTGATGTCTTTCTCGGCAAGCGGCAGGCTTTGATATAATCGTTCCAGAACCCGCGGCCAATTTCCTGGCACAGCACACGCGCTCAAAATAATTACCACTGAGCTCTCGCGGTGTTTCCTGTAAGTTTTACCGCGTCCTTCCCCCCTGAGATTTATCTAAGTAATTAAGGTAGCCGAGGGTAGCATTAGAGGAACCCTTAGACTGAATAAATACCGCCACTTGTTTTGTTTTTCCGTTCCAAGAAGCATTTCATTAGAGATACTTTGCACAAGCCACTGCGAGAGGCTGGTAGAAGAAGATACAGAAGCGGTAAACCATAAATAAACAAGTGGTGTTTGATTTTTTCCTGAAAGTCCACTATGAAGAGCTTTAATATTTTTAAACAAGAGCAGTGAAGTAACTCCTGCGAGGAGGAAAAGTCCAAGTGCCTCGTGGCGAAAGGTGTTACGCGTGTGCTTACCGTTTCACAACGGCAGTGAAGTGTGGAGAGGGTTTTCATTATTTGGAAAACAGCTGTGCCGAAGGCTGCCCATCACACGCATGTGTATGTTCATGTCGTTCCCATGAAGAAACTGAGGCGTGAAGCTAACGTATTGTCCCTCCGCTAGCAAGTAGCCAAGGGTTTCATCACTCGCTGTGGCTCCACTGCTGATACTTGATGAAGGAAATTAATGACCAGGCCGCCATCCGTCTGTCAGGATGCTTGTCCGGCTTTGACGCTTACTGACTCAGGCGAGCGGCTTTGCTCCCGTTGGCATCAGTTTTCCCAGCTCTCTCAGAAGAGGTCGCTGTCTTAACCTCCCAGGGGTTTGAAGAATCAGGTGAAGCACACAGGTTAAACCATTTTTCTGTAGTCCATGTGAAACAGTTTTTTCTGTAGTCGATGTCTAATGATTTTTAGGCATACTGTCAATGTTTACTATCACCCCTATTAACGTTTACCAAGGGGATTGGAGGTATAAGTGCAATTTCAGAACATCCTACAATAGACTTCTACCGGCCCTACCTTGATAAGATTAACTGCTCAAAACGGCCCTAAGCTTCTTGTCACTGCATATGTGTATCATGAACTTTGCATAAAAACTGTTATTTCATTGTGAGGATGGTAGTAAGACATTGAGATATTCACGTATTCATCCATGACAAGCATTTAATTGTTTTCCTAGTTACTGAGGTAAGTGCTGTAAGAAAAATTTAGAAATGAGGCAAGACAGCTATATAATCAGGAAGCTTTCTGTCTGCGAAGGGAGATAAAAACAAGAACAACAGCCGAGACCAGTTTGGCTCAATGGATAGAGCATTGGCCTGCGGACTGAAAGGTCCCAGGTTCCATTCCGGTCAGGGGCATGTACCTTGCTTTCTGGCACAACTCCAGTAGGGGGCGTACAAGAGGCAGCTGATCGATGTCTCTCTCTCATCGATGTTTCTGACTTTCTATCCCTCTCCCTTCCTCTCCGTAAAAAATCAAAAAATATATTTAAAAAGAAAACAACAAAAAACCAAGAACAACAGGCAGTTAGAACACCGTGGGGAAACGTATAGTGTTAAAGACACCCTCATGGCCTTTTTCCCGAAAGGAAGAATATCGAGGGCGGGTGTGGTCTTGGGCACTGTTAACCCGCGGCGCTCCGGACAGCCCGGTGCCCAGGGCAGGCGCGCAGTAAATATTTGACAAACAGAACGAAGGTTAGCTGAGAGCCGCTAAGCCGAAGGAGGGGTGATGGGGGGCTTTTTGAGTGGAGTGATCAAGAGTAGTTAGGGCAAGAGGAGGATGAACGTCATTCTAGAAAGTAAATACTTTACCGCTTGCAGAAAACCTTTGAATTGAATAGTCGTACACAGTTTCAAGAAAGTATAAGTAACCTATCCGGTGTGGCTCAGTGATTGAGCATCTACCTATGAATCAGGAGGTCATAGTTTGATTCCCAGTCGGGGCATATGCCCAGTTTGTGGGCTCCATTCCCCAGTAGGGGGCGTGCAGGAGGCAGCTCGTCAATAATTCTCCTCATTGATGTTTCTGTCTCTCTATTCTTCTCCCTTCCTCTCTCTGAAATCAGTTTTAAAAAAGCAAGTGTAAGTAGTTCATGGTGATGGAGCTTAGCTCTGGAGGAAAGGGAAGGAGGAGGAGGGTGTCTGGAAGAGCCTTGTCCCCCGTACTGGGGAGTCCCCGGCTCAGCGGGGAAATGAGCCAGCTCATTAGCAGCAAAGCAATAGAATGAGGTTCGCCAGTTAGAAAAGGTCACTCCGTGTCCAAAGTAAAGTCGGACAAAAGCCGAAACAGAAGGAAACAATGAATGGAACGGTCTCTACCTCTTTTGTACAGATCACCTGGCGTATTTTAATATATTTCATTGACCTTTTTTTTTTTTACAGAGAGGAAGGGAGAGGAATAGGGAGTTAGAAACATCGATGGGAGAGAGACATCGATCGGCTGCCTCCTGCACGCCCCCTCCTGGGGATGTGCCTGCCACCAAGATACATGCCCTTGACCCGAATCAAACCTGGGACCTTTCAGTCCGCAGGCCGAAGCTCTATCCACTGAGCTCTATCCAGTTTCGCCAGACCTGGTGTATTTTGGATAAAATCTCGACACCTTTCATCAGGAAGCACCTTGGCCTGTGCAGAGCTCAGCTGAGTGAGGTTAGAAAGTAAAAATGAGCTGGGGAGGCCCACTTTCACGGCTGCGTAATACTAAGTGCCGTATGAAGCTCCATCTTCCTGAGAGGCACTAAATATTTAATTGGAGAGATGCAATCAATACTCGTTATTAAAAAGCAGAACTGAAACAAGCAACACTTTAAGAAGTCATTAAAAAAAAAAAAAAAAAACAAACCGTGATTGCTCCTGATTACAGACGGTGAGCGAGCGGAGCATTTTGGCAGAGTGCAACTTCCCGGGGGTTTTGCTGGTCGGGACAATCCGGCTTTCCTCGTAGCCGGGAGTCGCTCACGGTTCTAGAAGAATACATCTCCGCTCTGCATCCTGCCCTCTGAGCCACGGCTGCCTCTGTGGTCCCAGCTGGACAGAAATCTCTGTGCCGCACTCTGCCCCTGGCTCGGCGTGCACTCTCCCTTGTAGTTCGATGCCAAGCTTGACGGATCGGGGGTGAGCTGATGGAGAGGCTTCCAAACTGTGAACAGTGAGAATGACACTGGGATCGTTCTATCATTAATGTTCTGGCTCCTCAAGTTTTCTTCCTGAGATAGAGCGGGGGGAGGAGGGCTCCCAAATATCCCTAAAAGGATTGAGAGAGCCGCACTCCCAGCTCCTTGCAGCCTCTTTCTGGGGGAAACGACGTTCCTTATTAACGGATCTGCTCACTGCTGTGGCTCCAAGTTGGAGAGAGGGGACTTGGGACAAGTGTGTGCTGCACGCCCTTTGGAGGCAGCAACACGCATGGAACCTGGAGACATGGAACGGTCTCCACCAGCGTCAGGTGTTCATAAAGAATGCAAACTCTGGCCGAAACCGGTGTGGCTCAGCGGATAGAGCGTCGGCCTGCGGACTGACAGGTCCCAGGTTCAGTTCCAGTGAAGGGCATGGACCTTGGTGGCGGGCACATCCCCAGTGGGGGGCATGCAGGAGGCGGCTGATCGATGTTTCTCTCTCATCGATGTTTCTAACTCTCTGTCCCTCTCCCTTCCTCTCTGTAAAAAAAAAAAAAAAATCAATAAAATATATTAAAAAAAAAATGCAAACCCACCCTTCTGTCACCTCGCTGAGGTCCCCTTACCCTTACAGTCTCTGCCCCCAACTCCCCAGTGGGTGTGGCCGTCTCGCTTTGGAAGACTAAAAGCTTTGTCTTTATGTTTAATGCCAGGGTAACTGCCACCTCTCCCCCTGGCTTTTCTTGGGGGCGTCACCCGTGGGCCTGGACTCGGGTTGTCTGCTTTTGAAGGACCTCTTGTCTCTGCCTTTGCTCCTCAGGTTATAACCTCACAGACCTTGGTCCAGGGGCCAGTGGGTGGGTTTTGAAGGTGGGTGTCTGTACACAGGCCTCCTCCCGGGAGCTGGGAGCTGGGGGCCTCACTCAGCGTTTGACAGCAGCACACGGTAGCCGGGAACCTGGAAGCGCCCTGTGATGGTGGAAAGCTGTTCCTTCACGTGGTAGAGCACACGCAGGATGAATGGCTCAGGTCGGTGGCCAGGTCCCTGAACTGGGCACTCGTGTTTCATCCTCCCGCTCAGGACGCAGTGCTGTCAGCGGAGGCCGGAGGAAGAAGCAGAGACTGAAGAGGAAAAGCCACGCACCCTCACTCCAGCGGTTCTCAACCTTCCTAAGGCCGAGACCCTTGCATACAGTTCCTCATGGGGTGGTGACCCCCAACCATGAGATTTTGCTACTGGGAGGCATCGTGATGTAAATATCTGCATTTTCCCATGATCTTAGGCGACCCCTGTGAAAGGGTCGTTCCACCCCCAAAGGGGTCTCGACCCACAGGTTGAGAACCGCTGCCTTACTCCTTAAAGCATCTCCCAACTGCGCGGATGACATAGACCAGAAACGTTTCACCAACTTTTTAAGGCAACTTTTATTTATTTCTTTTAAATATATTTTATTGATTTTTTTTTTTTTTTTAACCGAGAGGAAGGGAGAGGGATATAGAGAGTTAGAAACGTTGATGAGAGAGAAACATCAATCAGCTGCCTCCTGCACAAGATACGTGCCCTTGACCGGAATGGAACCTGGGACCTTTCAGTCCGCAGGCCAACGCTCTATCCACTGAGCCACACCGGTTTTGGCTTAAGGCAACTTTTAAATAACCCAGCGATTGCCGGAATCTTTGAAAGCATTTCCCCTTCCGCTCCTGGAGCCACACTCGGGAAAGCACAGATTGAAACTCTTTCCAAGTTCAAATGCAGGTTTTCAATATTTCAGATTTTCCTGAGATCAGTTTTATAATAAAAACATGGTAGAGTTTTCTTTTTACAAAAAAAAAAAAAAAAGTATCAAACTCACATTTTTATCACAGGACTTATTATTTCTTCTTGCAGCTTTTCCTCCTCTTCAGAAGTCCTAACTGCCACCTCTTTTCAGATCCCTTTCACCTCCGTCCTTGAATCTCCCCAATAGTGACCATCCAGCCGACTTTCTCTCACATCGGTATGTGGGTCTCTCTTTCATTTGGCATTTCTGCAGCCCTATAATCTTGATCAAAGTACTAAAAGCTTTGACTTTATGTTTCATGCCAGGGTAACTGCTTCTTTGCTGTGTCAGTTAATTAATTGTGTATGTTCAAGGTAAACCGTTTCCTTAAAACTTTCTTTTCTAGCTGGCTTCCCGGCATGACAATGGACAGATAATAAAATGTTTGGATCAGCACTTTTTTATACAAAAAAAAAAAGTCAGAGACTCCAACTCAAGCCCGATCAGACTTATTTAATCACCGTGAGTGGGAAGGAAGGCGAATTTTGATTGACTGGCTGCGCCGATCAATAGCGACCTTGACCTTGCCTGAGGTACTGCTGGCTGGCTCTTCCCAGTAACGGTGAGACCCTAACAGCGAGCCTTCACAACAGGAGCACAATGTGAACAGCAGAAAACAGGACAAAGAGTTCTTCTCCCCGTTATGGGCACCGTTTCCAGCCTGTGTGCCTTGCTCGGGATTCTAGAAATTCTAATTATGTTATTCTTGCTGTTATCTCTGTGGTTGTTTTCTCTTTTACAAATATCTCCTCCCGGTTGGGAGTTAGATACCAGTATTCCCAAAGCTCCATGACAAATACAGACCAGGCCTAGTCAGATTTGCTCAGTGGTTAGAGCATCGGCCTGCAGACGGGAGGGTCCCGGGTTTGAGTCTGGTCAAGTGCATGCCCCTCGGCGGCAGGCTCTCCCGGTGCCAGCCCTGGCTCTGGCTCTGGCTCGGCGTGTGCAGGAGGCCACCAAAGTGTCTCTCTCACATCGGCATTTCTCTGTCTTTCTCTCTCTCCCTCTCTCTCTAAAAACCAGTGGGAAAATATCCTCGGGCGAGGAGTCACAAAATAGCACGGATCAGGAGTGTGAGTAGCCCTCGGGGTACCAGCCACGCTCCCCTTTTTTTTTTTTGTAGATCCCCGTTTTGACCTCGTCCCTGACGTTCCAAAGGCAGGAAGGTCAAGGTGAGGTGCCCTTCTTCAGCATCCTCGGGACCCACGGATGGGAGACTTAGCCAGACAGGAAGTCCCTCCAATGATTAAAGGCGGGGGGGGGGGGGGGAAGGGGTGCCAGGCAGACACAGGCCTTGCGCCCCTCATTGTCTAACCCGGCACGACTCTTCACGCTGCCGAATCCCGGGAAGCCAGTGCCAATGTAAACTCAACGCCTCGGGGTTCTCAAAACGGACCGAAGAAGAATTTGAAGATATGACCAGCCCTGTCTCCATTAAGTAAATTAAGTTTGTTATTAAAAGCTTTTAGCAAATAAAAGCAAAGACCCAGAGGGCTTCACCAGTAAATTTTATCAAACGTTTGGTGCTAATCCTACACAAATACTTAAAAGAAAAAGGAGGAGGTAGTTAGAACATTCCTCTAATATGCGAGCTAAACTTATCCCAACACCAAAACCAGGCAAAGATATAAGAAACGAAATTACAGATTACTATCCACGCATAAAAGCAAATAAGACAATATCAACAAATAGTTAGAGGCCTAGTGCATGAAATTCATGGATGGGGAGGTTGTCCCTCAGCCCAGCCTGCACCCTCTCGAATCTGGGACCCCTCAAGGGATGCCTAAATGGCAGTCAGACATCCCTCTCACAATCCAGGACTGCTGGCTCCCAACTGCTCAGCTGCCTGCTTTCCTGATTGCCCCTAACTGCTTCTGCCTGCCAGCCTGATCACTCCCCTGCCAGCCTGATTGATGCCTAACTGCTCCTCTGCTAGCCTGATTACCCCTAAATTCCCTCCCCTGCCAGCCTGGTTATCCCCAACTGCCCTCCCCTGAAGACCTGGTCACCCCTAACTGCCCTCCCCTGCAGGCTTGATCACCCCCAATTGCCCTCCCTTGCAGGCCTATTCCCTCCCAACTGCCCTTCCCAAGTGGCCTGATCACCCACAACTGCCCTCCCTTGCAGGTCTGGTCGCTGCCAACTGCCCTTTCCTGCTATCTTGTGTCCACATGGGGGCAGCCATCTTGTGTGTTGGAGTGATGGTAAATTTGCATGTTACTCTTTTATTAGATAGGATACTACTTCATGACCAAGTGGGATGTATTTCAGGAATGTAAGATTGACATGCAAAAACCAGTAAGAAGGAACACATTAACAGAATAAAGGGAGAAGCATGTATTCAGATTTATAGACCCTGAAAGGCATATAAAAAGATTCAGCAAGCATTCATGGCAAAACTCCCAGATAACTGGAAATTGAACTCTCTGAACTTGGTAAAGAAAATCTATGAAAATGTACATAGCATCATATTTCATGTCAAAATAAAGAATGGTTTTCTCCTAATGGGAACGAGGCAACAATTTTTACTCTCCCCACTTTTGTTCAAACACTTGTCAAAGGCCTCAGCCAGATTCCCACAGCAAGAAATTGGAATAAAAGGCATTCAAATTTGAAAGAAGCAAAACTTTTTGAATTCACACTTGACACAATTGTGTGTGTTGAAAAAATAAGGCATCTAATAAGAAGATCTAGAACTAATCATTGGATTTAGCAAGTTTCATAATCTGTGCTTTCCATTTTGGGGAGAAAATAGGTTTTTGTTGGAAATGCTGATTTTTGTTTGGGGGAGCAATTTTTCTTGATATTAAACAGCAGAAACAGGATTTTGTCAATGTTCACAATGAATAGGCTTTAGTGGGTACCTGTCATTCATATCAGCTCCAAAATTTTGGCATATTCCTTCTGCATTTGGAAACCTGTGTCTGTGTTGCAAATCCTTCATTAGTTGTATGGAGTTAAAAGAACCAATACATTTTCCGTCTTCTCTATCATTTGGTACTAGAGGTCTGGTGCACAAATTCATACCCAGTGAGGTCCCTTGGCCTGGCTGACAGTTGGGTGTGATTAGGGCCATCTCACCTGGTCCTGATCGGAGCCAGCCAGATTGGGGGGGGGGAGTGACTATGGGGATTGGTCAGCTGTGGGAGGTTGGCTGTGGAAGGGCACTGACCACCAAGGGCAACTCCTTTGTTGAGCGTCTGCCCCCTGGTGGTCAGTGCACATTATAGCTACTGGCCAGTCAGTCGGTTGTCCAGTTGTCCAGTCGTAATGGTCACTTAGGCATACATACATTTATATATATATATATATATATATATATATTAGAGGCCTGGTGCACAAAATTCATGCATGGGAAGGGGTGCCTTCAGCCCAGCCTGCACCCTATCCAATCTGGGATGCCTCGAGGGATGTCCGACTGCCAGTTTAGGGATCTGGCCTAAATCAGCAGTCGGATATATGTCTCACAGTCCTGGAATGCTATCTCCTAATAGCTCACCTGTCTGCCTGCCTGGTAACCCCTAACTGCCCCCTGTGCTGGGCTGATCACCCCTTACTGCCTCTGAATTCCAGCCTGATAGTCCCCAACTGCCCCCCCCCTGCTGGCCTGGTCACTGCTCATGGCCCCACCTGCCGGCTTGGCTGCCCCATGCAGCCTGCTGTTCAGTCATTTGGTTGTCCCTCACTAATCCCTGTGCTGGCCTGGTCATAGGCAGCCATCTTGTGAGGGTGTGATGGTCCATTTTCATATTACCTCTTTATTCTATAGGCTAGAGACATTACACCTGCCAGATGAATCGGAGCAAAACTTTGATTTACACTCTTGTGCAAGTGAGTGGGGACGGAGTGCCCATCCTGTGGGCACCGGTGACAGGAAACACTTCACGTTTCCATGGCTGCGGACAGGGGCAGACTCTTCCAGACACCGCAGAAGGCAGACAAGTTGGGGGCTGGATCAGTGATAGTTTCCTGGCCCCTCAGATTCTGCATGGCTTTGGGGCTGAAGGAACCGTCACCTGAAGGAGCAGAAAATCTGAAGTCTGGTGGGCATTGCTCAAACCTGCAGATCCTCCCCTGGTTTTAACTCACTACAGAGGGTCCTGGGGCCGGGATTGGAAATCTCAGGCAGACGGGATGGGATTCTGTCCAGAATCTGAAAGAAAGCACAGCGGTGGCTTTTGGCCGCTGACTATTCCTCACCTGGATTGTGCACCTGCTGCCCTGTGGGAACCTCTTTCCACATCCCGCGTGGTTCAGGGTTCCCGGTTCAGAGTTCGGATTCTGGAGGAGGCCGCACGCAAATGAAAAGAGAGATTACAAAAGCATTAATTTGGCGATACTGGGGGACCTTCCTTTGGCCTTGCCATCCCTTTTATTCGGTTTTTGGGATACACCCTTTGCCCTGAAGCAGGCCATTCCAGTAACAAGTAGGTTATCTTTATCAGTCAGGATTGACATGATCATTTGATGGGAAAGTTCATTGTCTCCATTAGATGGGGAGTGGTTGGCTTTGACCTTTCAGAGCTTCAAGGTTTGATCAGCTTTCCAGGTTCCTCCTCCACTTTCTGTTAATGAGATACTTATCCGTTTCCGGCACTGCCCAGCCTGCAGGCCCACCCACCTGACCCACTTCTCTGGGGTCACATTCGCATTTCGCTCTGCAATGAACACGAGATACAAAAAGTAAAGCAAAATAATCGAAGGGCAAACTCATTTCTTTCTCTCCCGCTTTTCTGTGTGTGTTCTGCCAGGAACGAGGAAGCGTATCACCCCTCGCTGCTGCCCGATGATGTGTACAGGGTTAATGCAAACCAACTGGAAGGAGAAAAGCACGTTGCTTTAAATATTAAGATTTTACTCTGCCTATTTGCATATTTATAGATCCGATGCATGCAAGCAAAGAGCACACACTTTTCCCAGCATCCATAAAATCTAAATGTTTATTTAAGAATAACTCCCAAATTTATAAATAAATTATGAAAGAATAAATTACAGGGACTATATTTTCCACTTACAAGAAAAATAGTTCGGAAAATTGAATTTTCCTAAGTCTCAATTGCTCCAGTAATTTAAAAAACAGCAAATAACCTCCTGGATCACAGCCAACAATAAACTGATTGCAGACTCTTAAGAAATCACTAACGAGGAGCAGGCTCCGTTTCTAAGCTGAAGGCGAAACCATCGCCGCTGTAACAGCGGTTTCCCCCATCGGGGGGCGCATTCCCGGTCTCGGTGGACCTCAGAGATGCGGGGAGCCTTCGGCCCCTGGTTTTCTTCTGCAGAAGACACTCGTCTTCATCTGTGGATGGAAATCTTCATCTTCAGAGTCCCCTCCTGCGCCCAGGAAGGACTGGCATCAGGTATAAGGTGGATGCTGGGGTGCTGTGGCTGCAGCGCTGGCCCTGAGCACGCCCTGCCCCCCCCCCCCAAATGTCATCAGATGGCCCTGGAAGGCAAGTCCCCAATCCCGACGCCCCTGAATGTCTCTCACATTCTGTATTCTATCAGGTCAATGAATGACACATCAGCGGCCTCCGGATGTTCCTCGCTGGACTGGAGGGTGCTTCCCCGTCTTGCATCAAAGCACAGACCACAGGGACTTGGGGTGCCCCGGCTCCAGGCTGGGAGGGCAGCCCCTGAGCACACTCTGTTCACTCGTTTTCCAGCCTTTGTCACCCCCTCGTCTATTTCCACTCATCAGGGATTGAGCTGCTTTTCAGGAAAATGGTCCAGAAACGAATCCAAATGAATGCAGACCTAAAGCAGCGGTTCTCAACCTATGGGCTGCGACCCCTTTGGGGGTCGAACGACCCTTTCACAGGGGTCGCCTAAGACTATTTCCCATGGTCTTAGGAACCAACACACAGCTCCTCGGTGTAGCAAAACATAGCCATGTAGTTTACTGTTGTCCTAGGAAGACTGTTACCCATGCTGCACCACGATTCAAGACAACATTTCATTTATTAGTCATTAGAAATAAATATTTCACAATATATAATTACATATTGTTTTTGTGATTAATCCCTATGCTTTAATTATGTTCAATTTGTAACAATGAAAATACATCCTGCATATCAGATATTTACATTACAGTTCATGACAGTAGCAAGATGACAGTTATGAAGCAGCAACGGAAATAATTTTATGGGTGGGGGTCACCACCTCATGAGGAGCTGTCTTAAAGGGCCGCGGCCTTAGGAAGGTGAAGAACCGCTGCCTTAAAGGGTCCTTTCTGCGGGGGGTCCGCCTGCATCCAGCCACCGGGCAGTGTCCCGGCTCGCCCTCCTGCCTCCAGCGAGGGGTGTCCTTGGCCCCTGGAGCCTGTTCCTTAGGAGGTGTCACTGACTGTGGGCGCAGGCTGAGCCCCCCTCTCCCTGCCCTGCATGTGGTCAAGAGGACCGACTGGGAGTTGGACGCAGGAAGTGTGTCCCCCTCAGGCTGTGTGACATCAGAGAGCAGGCCACAGGAGATGTGCGTGTCCGATTCCAGGGCGGGGTTCTAGTCCCCTTTAGCCATTCCATCAGAGGTTCGCTGCTCCTCCCAGAACCTCAGGAATGAGGAGAAGTGGGGAGCAGTAGGAGAAACACTGGAAAAGCAAGCGACTCGTGTGCTGCCATTACCCACAAGCGCGACAAAAAAACCGTGTGACATCAATCCTACATCTCAAAGCAGAGGACGGACAGAGGTCGCCGCTCTCTTCGTTCAAAGGTGTTTGAATAAAAAGAAAGACTGGTTGTTGCAAAGATGCCGGGTCTAAACAGAAGTCAGTATAGAATAGAGAGAATGTGAAATAGGACCGATGACCAATGTGTGCACTTGAATAGGAATCTACTCGATATGAATGTAACTTTGGGATGCTTACACTAGTATTACTACATTGTTAAAACAAATAAAATAAAGCCTATTTGTGTGACCTTCAAACTACCGTTTATCTTTAAAAATGTAAAGTATATGCATTAAGAAATCCCTCCTTAGCAATAGTAATTTTCTGTAATCTGTCTTAATTATACTGTGGTCACCAATACTATTCTTCTTTTCTTTTTTGATGTATTTTTGTTGATTTCAGAGAGGAGGAGATAGGGAGGAAAAGATAGGAGCGTTTCTCTAATGATGAGGGAGAATCACCCATTGGCTGCCTCCTACAGGCCCCCACTGGAGACTGAGCCCGCAACCTGGTCCTGTGCCCCAACCAGGAATCCAGCCTGACCTCCTGGTTCCTAAGTCAATGTTCAACCGCTGAGCCACGCCGGCTGGACCTTTTCATCTTTTCATTAAAAAAAATAATAATAATGTTGCCAAAACCGGTTTGGCTCAGTGGCCTGCAGACTGAAAGGTCCCGGGTTTGATTCCGGTCAAGGGCATGTATCTTGGTTGTGGGCACATCTCCAGTAGGAGGTGTGCAGGAGGCAACTGATCGATGTCTTTCTCTCATCGATGTTTCTAACTCTCTATCCTTTTCCCTTTCTCTCTGTAACAAATCCATAAAATATATTTAAACATAATAATAATAATGTTTACCTTTTTTTGTTTATGATGGTTTTTGTGTATATAACATTGGATTGAATAAGCAAAAATCTATCCCATACTTCTAATCTGTCCCAAAACTCTATTCTGAATTTACCGACATAAGCTGCCCAGGTCTGCATATGCTTCTTAGTTGCAGTTTAATTGCCTGAGATATTTGTTCACCAGTTAGTGTTTCATGTATAATTTCTCCATGTAAATCAGCTGCTCTTGATCCTCAGAATTCTAAAAACACACCCTATGTTTGTTTCTGTCTGTTGTGCTAAGACTGTGTTGCTGTCTCTTCATAAGGAATAAGGTTCTGACTGGAAATCCCTTTAATAATAATACATTGTCATCTATCCCTTTACCCATGACAAATGTCAGCTTTCTTAGAACACATTTCCTGAGACTATTTCAATATGCCTATTACAGTTTTGTTGTTATATGTTGACTGGACAGTTTTGGGGGAAAAAACATTTAAAAATATGCTCTCTGCGACTTTGCCTACCTCTCCTTGCAGTTTTATTAGGTTTGCTTTGGATATAGTGTAACTGTGTGGCTAGAAGCATCAAAGCGCATGTGCATTTGTGTGGGTGGGTGCGTGCGCACGCTTGTGTGTGTTTGTGCGAGCTTGTGTGTGTGAATGTCTCTATTGTCAGCAGAAAATAAGGGGTCTCCTCTCGCATTGAACCGTGCGCGTCTGGAACCAGACCACCTGGAACTGAATGGAGTCTTTACCACTTAATGGCTGTGTGATTGGGCAGGCCGGTTAAGCCCTCTGTGCCTCAATTTCCTCATCTGAAAAATGCGAATGAAGGTAATAGCAGTCTTGATCTCATAGCTTTGTTATAATAATAAAACACTGAATACTTAGGAGATTACCGGGACGTGCTGAGCACTCAATGATTATCACATTATTATAGATTTTTTTCCCCTCTCTGTTCCTTTCACAGCGTCGCAGCCACAGTTCTGTCTTTTATACAAATACCACCTGCCTTTATATTGTCAGCGCTCGCATGCATATCCTTTTCATTCTCTCTCTCGTCCGTCGTCTTCCATTTTGGTTTTGAGTGTGTGTCTCTTGTAGAGAGCGTGGCTCAGAAATGATTCTCGAGTTACAGTTTCTGGTTCTATTCTTCCTCTGATTAACCATTGTTATCCCGGATCCTTGAAACTATCCCTCTAACCGGATTAGAAATAATAAGTATTAATTTTAACTGGGATTTTAGTTCCAGATCATTAACCGTCTATAATCAGGTGATTGAGAAGAAACAATGAGTTTTACTCTTTTCCCCCCCTTTCACTGCTTCTGAAATCCAATTTCTTTCTCTAGTTCTTTTCATTTATGCTTTTTATTTCTTTTCTGTTTTATGTATTTATTCATGTAGTATTTTTTCAGATTTTTTTATTTCAAGAAAAACAATTTTAAATGTAATAATATTACATGCAGTAAACCTTCATATCTCAAGACAAACAGTTTTAAATAGGATAATGTTACCACCAATTATTCAGGAAAAAATGATCTTACATATAATAAAACTAGAGGCTCAGTGTGTGAATTCATGCACCAGTGGGGTCCCTTGGCCTCACCTGCAGGATCGGGCCAAAATGGACTCTCCAACATCCCCAGAGGAGTCTGTGATTGTGAGGGGGCACAGGCCAGGTCAAGGGACCACACCACGCATGATCAGAGCCGGGAGGGACACAGGAGGTGGGCCAGCCAGGGAGGGACCGTGGAAGGGCTCCAAAGCGTGTCCAGCCCATCTCACTTAGTCCCGATCAGCCGGACCCCAGCAGCAAACTAACCTCCTGGTCCGAGCATCTGCCCCCTGGTGGTCAGTACACATGACAGCAAGCGTTTGAGTGGCCTTAGCATATCATTAGCATATTACGCTTTTTTTGGTTGAGTGGAAATCTGGATGCTTAGCATACTTGGATTTTATTAGATAGGATTACATGCAATCCACATTAGCACAGTCTTTTCTTTAAAAAACGTTCTGAGTTTGCTCATGGTGTGTTTCCTGGGCCTTCGTACATATCTGGGTGTGGATGCCTCCATTCAAAATGGCTTTTCTTCTGAAACGGGTCAGCGCTTCTCCGTCATCGTGAAGTAGCCATGACACTGAGGAACTGGAAGCCCGGGTGATGTTCCTTCCTTTGTGACACTCTGCTTTGTCACCTGCAGAAACGTCCGGTTTCTGTTTGCATCATGGCGCCCTGCCAGCTCACTGGGAAACACCCCTGCCCGTGTTGGTGGGACACATTTTTCAAGGTCATGACCTTAACCCTTGGGTATCAATCCCACGACTCTAACTGGCCAGTATCTGGAACGCTCACAGTGGTTACTGAGCTAGAGGTGATCCTGGAGCAGCATTCTGGTTTTCTAACGCTACATCTCTGCATCAGATGCCCTGAGTGCCGGGGGTGAGAGGTGGTGAGCAGAGTAAGAGACATATATGGAGATACCCGATGTGCGACAGACACAGTCGGATGTGTAGAGAGCTGACAAAGCTCTGGCCCCCTTCACACCCGAGATAATTCTGCTTCATTGAAATCGATCCTGGCGTTTCCATCGTCCTGGCCAGGCACAGAAGCTGGCAGTTGCCCCAATACTTACAAATGGGGGGGTAAGAGACATCAGTTGTGGGGCTTCTAGCAAAATCCCCCTGCCCGTGACACATGAACCGAAGTAAAGGATTCCCTGCTGACTCCTTCAAGTTTGTTTGAGATCAGTAGACTTGACTTTCAGAGTGGTTTTAGGGTTGCAGAATAATTACATGGGAAGGACAGAGGGTTCCCGTGTATCTCCTTCTCCTCTGCCCTCCTATATCATTTACATTATAGTTTCCTCTCTATGGTGTACATGCTATGTATTATGACAAGTGTAGGGCATACGCCTATGAAGGCATCATCCAGAATAGTTTTATTGCCCTAAAATCCTCTGATTTTAACCTGTTCACCACTCCTTCCCTCCCTTCCCCCGAGCTCCGGGCAGACACAGCTCTCTTGCTGTCTCCACGGTGCTTGCTTTGCTAGAAGGTCTTGTTGTTGGAATCACAGAGTGTGGCCTTTGCAGACTTGGCCATAGGAATGCCAGGTTCTTCTGCAGCTTGATTACTTCTTACATCCCCGGACGATATTCCGTGTTCTGGGTTTGCCCCAGTTTATGGCTCTACTCACTTACCGATGGGCATCTTGGTGGCTTCCAAGTTTTGGCAAATGCGAATAAAGATGCTAGAACCATTTTATGTGAGCCGATTTCCACGCGGACATAATTTCCAGTGCACTTGGGTGAATGCCAAGACTATAGCCATGGGGTCATGTGATCAGGGTGTATTTAGGTGGTGAGAATCTTACCAAAGTGGCTGAAGTTGAGTGCATCCCCCTCAGCAACGTGTCAACAGCTCCTGTTGCTTCCCATCATCGCCAGCATGTGGTGTTCCCAGTGTTTCGGGTTTAGCCATTCTGCGGGGTGTCAGTAGATTGTGCTTTATTTGCTACTAGAGGCCCAGAAATTTGTGGCCCAGGAAATTCGGACACTTGGGGGAGTCTCTTGGCCCAGCCTGTGCCCCCTCACAGTTCAGGAGCCCTCAGGGGACATCCTTAGCGCTGCCGTGGAGGTGAGAGAGGCTCCTGACACCACCACTGCACTCGCCAGCCTTGAGCCCGGCTTCTGGCTGAGCGGTGCTCTCCCTATGGGATTGAACCAAAACCAGCTCTCCCACATCCCCTGAGGGGTCCCAGATTACAAGAAGGCTGAGGGACCCCACCAGTGCCCGATCAGGACTGGGGAGAAACGTGGGAGGTTGGCCAGCCAGGGAGGGACTGCAAGAGAGCTTCCGGGCATGTTCAGCCCATCTCACTCAGTCCCAATCGACTGGAGCCCAGCAGCAAGCTAACCTACAGGTCAGAGCGTCTGCCCCCTGGTGGTCAGTGCACGTCATAGCGATTGGTCAACTAGTCGACTGTCTGCCCCCTGGAAGTCAGTGTTTCTCATAGCAAGTAGTTGAGTGGCTTTAGCACATGATGTGGTGGTCAGAAGATGTATTCTAGCCTAGTGCACTTGAAATCTACAAAATCATATTAACCAATGGCTGGCGTGGGGCCTGCAGGCTGGGGGCAGCTCCTGCGTTGAACATCTGCCCCCTGGGGGTCAGTGCGCATCATAGCGACTGGCCATTCTACGGGTGGTTCTGCTGTTGGGTTGATTTGCACATTAGGCTTTTATTATATAATATTAGGCTTTTATTATATGATATTAGTCTTTTATTGTAAAGGACTAGAGACCCGATGACAAAATTCGTGCAAGCGGATGCCTTCTTCTCTCTGCTGCCCTGGCTTCCAGAAGGTGGTTTGAAAGGCTGTCCGGGAGGAAGTTGGGGCTAATTAGCATATTACGCTTTTATTATGATAGATAGCAGGGCTGAGGACGGTGCCTTTCCCAAAGGGAGTCTGCATGGTTAAATACCTGATGCTAACCGTTCCAAGAGCCCTTACATACTGATCCGGAACCCCGTGTCTTATAATTTCTTAGGGAAAACATATTTTCGCATGAATCCTGCAATTTGCACGCAAGGAGGTAGATAAAAGTTGAGACATTTCTCCATTTGCCCATATTACTCTGTAATAAAACCGGAATTAGAGCAGTGTTACTCCACTTCAAGAGGGTTTCCGCCAGGTGAAGTCTGCAGTCACCTATAAATTCTACTCCATGCCCAGGATTGCATTATTTCAGATCAATCCAATTACAGTGAGTCTGCACACCTAAAGCCCTCCATACACACACACACACACACACACACACACGTGTGTGTGTGTGAATTAAGCCATATTTGCATATATTTATCCTTTTGTTTTGCTTTAAGATATATACTATTATATGCTACTTAAAGAAATGAAAACAATGTATTCATCAAATAAAGTGTCTATAACCCATAACTCCAGTCAGTTTATAAAGCTGTCCCACCAATCACACTTTTAGGTGGTGAGATATTTCATCAAAATCGCCATTAAGCCATTAAGATGAGATTTCTAAACATCCTTTTCCAGCATTCTTAGGTCAAACGAATACTTCTAATAAAAATAACATAAATTCGATCATAATAATAACAGTAATAACTCATTTTCATTACATTTCTCTCAATTCGTGGCTCATTATTTATTGAATCTACTTGAAAATCCTCAGAACAAATTACCAGCACTCCCATGTTAAAGGTGAGGAAACTGGAGGGAGAGTAAGGCATTTGCTGGAGCGGCCCAGTTACTAGGTGGGGGAGAGGCAGAGTGCAGTCGTAGCCCATGTGGCTTTACTTCTGCGACCCCCACTCACAATCTTTTAGGTCAGGTCCTTCACACTCCATCACTCATGAACTAACCTGTAAAGTTTCGGAAATGGAGCTTGACCTGGTTGCACACCAGTAACATGCTTTAAAGCGGGGTTTGCATTCTGCAATCTTAGGGAACTGAGGGCGTGTCTGAGTGGCGTCTCCCATTGCGGGAAGGCAGCTGGTGCTCCTTCTGACCCCAGGAGAGGCGTTAGGTGTGGAGAAGCTGATTCCTCATGTTGAAATATGTCCTTTTGTTGTTCTCCTTTCGATAGACCCTTATCCCCTATCAAAACCTCATGTACAGCCGAGACCGGTTTGGCTCAGTGGATAGAGCGTCGGCCTTCGGACTGAAAGGTCCCGGGTTTGATTCCGGTCGGGGGGCATGTACCTCGCTTGGGGGCACATCCCCAGTAGGGGGCGTGCAGGAGGCGGCTGATGGATGTCTCTCTCTCATCGATGTTTCTGAGTTTCTATCCCTCTCCCTTCCTTTCTATGAAAAAATCAATAAAATATATTTAAAAAACAAAACAAAAAACCTCATGTACATTTCTGTTCTTGGAATTTCCTGCCTAAAGGTCATGGGTGTATCCCAGAGTCTTAATAAAAGGAGAGCTGCCTTACACCTGTAAGACGGTCAGAGCGTAGCTCAGGATGCACAGCCAAGCACCTACCACATGGGACGCTGTGCCCTGGGTGCGTGAAATTAGATGGAAAGAAAGGCATGTTCTTCTACCTGTCACAGCAAGACACCTGTGTGGCGATAAGTGACCTGCAGGCAATATTTTGCAACGCAGAAGGGAAGCGAGAGGATAGTTGGCATTCGGGGATGCTGTTCCAAGAAACGAAGTTGTATTCGAAATGTTTCCGTGAGACATGCATTTCCACGTCCTGGAGTCTGGTTCTAGAACTGTGCCTGACCTGAGCTGTCTATGGGCCCTTCCTCTCAGATCTCTGTGGATTACAGCCCTCTCCAGCCCACCACGCACTGACCACCACGCCCCTGGGCGGCCACAGACACGCATCGTGGCCAGTAGTGACAGCTCGTCCTGGTGTATGGGAACCTCTTTCACGTCCCGCGTGGCTCAGGGTTCCCATTCAGGGTTCGGGTTCTGGAAGAGGCCACAGGCACATGAAAGGAGAGACTAGAAAAGCATTAAGTCGGCGATTTTGGGGGCCAGGCGGGAGCCTTCCTCTAGTGGAGAGACTACCCCTTGCTCTAGCCTTTTTCTCCCTTTTATTAAGACCATGGGACACACCCATGACCTTTAGGCGGGAAATTCCAAGAACAGAAGTTTACAGGAGACAAACAGGTGGAGGCAGCTTCAGCGAACAATGTTTCCGCTGAACGGTGAGTGGTTAGCGCTGACCTGTCAGAGCAGTGAAGGCGGACCAGCCTGCTGGCCTCCTGTCCCCCTCTCTCTCTCTGAGTGAGACCAGTTTGGATTCCGGCACTGGTGCCTCCAGCACTGACGCTCTCTGGGTAAAGCCAGTCTGCGTGAAGGCTCAGACGGAACCACCGTGGAGGAGGCTTTAGATTCCGGGATCACACTCAGTCCCCATGGGGGAGGTTATATTTACAACGTGCGCACCCTGGCCAGACTGCACCCCTGGGAGCGCCCAGCGTTTGACACACCCGCAGCCATCACGAGAAGCACGCTGCGTGCACCCCGAACCCCGAGCCCCGAAGGAAAGAGAACCCTGTCCGGCCAACAGGGCCCCTGCAACGCGATTGACGCCTTCCAAACACACGTGGGGAGGAGCACGGACTGTCACCTGCTCACAGTGACACTGAAGTCGGAGAAGGGGGCACCGGCTCCTGGAAATGGAGCCAGAGAGGACCGGCTCCCACGGCTCGGGAACAGTGAGACCATCCCGGGTGCGGGGAGGGCCCCGGCCTGCGTCGGGGGGCTGCTGTCAGGCCGTCGAGGCCGCCATTTGTCCTCAAGTAGGCCCATTTAAAGCATAATGGAGCGCCCGGTAATTGCGGCGAACGGCAGCTGGCCGCGGGTAAAAGGCATCCATATAATGAGGAGCCCGGGATCAAATGCAGGCGACAGAAAGGCACAGCATAAAGCGCGGGTCTCGGCGCCACCACCGCCCGCCGGATTGCATCCTCCAAAGGCCCGGGGCCCATTAGCCCTCCCCAATTAGGGCCCATCGAGCGGTGAATGGCGAGCGTGTCGCTTTATGAACAGTTTATTTGTTGGGACACAGCCACGGCCCCCGGCATCTCGCCGCTGCTGCTATCCATCAGCCAGGTCCTCCTCACTCACTCAGGGCTTGTGACGGCCTCTCTGTGTCCCGCACCTTCTGTGGCACCAGGACACCTGGCTTTGTCCGCCGCCTGGAGAGGCCTGTAATTGGAGGGGCGATGGGGGGGGCGCGGGTCTGTGTTTGCCGAGGAGGAGAAGGGGCCCCGGGCGGCCGCACAATAGCACACAATGCGGCCTTGTGCTCCGCACATAAAGCTTTATTCGTCGCCCGCGGCTGGTCGGCCGCAGGGACCGGGCTTCTGCAAGTGACAGGTGGTCCTCCGTGGAGCCCGGGACGGACGGCCTCAGCGACAGCCACCTTGGCGGGTACCTTGTCTGTCCATGGCTCCCCTGATGTCATATTCACCCGGAGCTGGTGTGCGGCCCCTCGAGTTCCGTTCCACGTGCAGGTTGGGGGGCCCGGCACCTCCCGAGTCGCTTCCCTAATTGGGAGGCCAGGCCCGGCTCCCTCCCTCGGCGGGTCTGATGGGCGACAGGTGAAGTGCGGGGGACCACGATGAGCCCCCACATTCCGTGTCAGGAATCGAAGGCCCTCCTTCCCTTCCAGGGCTGATTAAATTGCAGCTGTAACATCAGCCCGCGTCAGCTAATTGATCGGCTGTGCACGGGGCCAGGAAATCGATCTGGGTCCACGGGCCCGCCCCGCTTTTTACCGGATAGATGTCTGCTCCTAATTGGCTGCCCGCGGGGCTCCCCGCGCCCCCCGTGTTCTCAGAACTCCACGGTGCGTGGCCGCCCCGGCAAACTGGTTTTTACCCCGCGCGGCTGCGATCGATCCTCTAATGAAATCTAGAGAAATCCATAGCCATCAGGAATATCGATGAGGACGCCTCGGTTCCCCGGGACAAAGGGCAAGCCCACTTTGCGGCCGCTTCAAGCTGTGATGGGATTAAAGGCGCCCTTGGACCGTCCCGTCTCCCCAAGACGTGGGTCAAAGGCACTGGGTTTGTCGGCCGGAGACCGGAATTGAAATGCGGGAAGCGCGGTCTGCAATTACAGCAGGACCGAGCTGGCTGTTTCCTGACCGCGTCGGCTCCATGGGAACCCGGCAGGAGAAGTCGTGAGTTTGTGGGGGAGGCAGCGACCTCTCTCAGAGGGCACTGAGCACAGCGTCCGGCGAGCTGTGCTCATTCCCTGAGAGTGGGTAGGAAAATGGAAAATTTTAAGTGAACAAACATGGTTGATTTGCCTAATTCATTCCATTGAGATCATCGGAGTAAGCAGCATTGCCCTAATGTGGTGGGAGGAGGGTGGAAGGGGCAGGGAGGATGGGCACCAGTGTTTTCTGATTGGTCAGCATCCCCAAATGCCAACTATTCTCTCCTTGGCTTCTGAGTTGCAAAATATCACAAAATATTACTGAGCCTGTGCTCCAGTCTCCTTCCTGAATGTGATCAGACTTCCGCCTCTGCCCGCGTCTTGGCCACGGGCCTCTGATTTATTGGGGATGCGATACCTTACTTTCTGCCGCTATCGCGTCACAAAGTTCTCAGGAACAACCGTTTCCTTTGCAGAAAATCACAATACGATATGTGAAGGATAATAATGGCTTTAACCTCTTTCCTTTCTCTCCTGGGAGAAAGACAGGCCTCTGTTTCTAGAAGGCCAGGGCCTTAAGACTCTCTCCGCCTTTGTGCTATTCACAGTGGCTCTGCTGTCGCTGACTTCCGCTGCTTACTGCTCCTCCTTCTGGGCTGAAGTGTGGATTTGCCTCCTTCCTCTTGGTTTCTTCACGTCCAGACTGGAGAGGCCTCCGAGGTCCAGTCCCCTTGTCCACGCTGAGTCCAACTCCGCCCGCTCTCTGTGCGTCTGTGTCGTCAGCTCCCGCTGGTGGTGATTCCACCTGAAACAAAGGAGGAGAAAGTCCGCAGTTCCCATCGGAGCCTGGCCGCGGTGCCAACAGTTCCTTCCTCAGGCGGGCACCGAGGCGGCAGAGCCGGTCCCCAGCCTCTGCCGAGGAGCAGGCGCGGAGGCCGCTGTGCCCGGCTGCCCTGAGCTGGCCTGCCCTCCACCGTGGCAGCCACTTCACATTCCTGAGCGTGATGGGTGCAGGGCACCGCCAGGGGCAGCCAGCCCGGCCTGCAGCCTCGCATCACCCGGCTTCTGCGCCCTCAGTCTGACTCAGCTCCTGCAGGGCCTGCTCCAGGGTCAGCCAATGAACCCATAAACCAATAAACCACCCTCCTCCACCCACCCACCGAACGCCGGGTACAGGGACCAGGCCTGGCACTCTCGGGGGCTCTTCTTAGAAGCCAGAGTCAAGAAAAGATCAGGTCGCCAAACCGGTGTGGCTCAGTGGATAGAGCGTCGGCCTGTGGACTGAAAGGTCCCAGGTTTGATTCCGGTCAAGGGCAGGTACCTTGGTTGTGGGCACATCCCTGGTGGGGGTGTGGAGGAGGCGGCTGATCGATGTCTCTCTCTCATTGATGTTTCTAACTCTCTATTCCTCTCCCTTCCTCTCTGTAAAAAATCAATAAAATATATTGGGAAAAAAATATGGGGTCACAGCCCTTTTCTTTCCCCGCGCTTTGTGCTAGGGGGTGGGCACGGAGGGCGGGAAGGGCGTCGAGGATAACAACTCCCTGGCTCCCGCCTCCTGGAGACAAACGCCAGAGGGAGGCGCTGACATGTCAGCCAGGCCTGGCAGCAGAGGCCACGGGGCTGGTGTGGCTTAAGGAGCCCAGACCCACAGCAGAGAGTACATTAGTGTCCCTTCTCTCCCGTCCCTGCCTCCTCCCCTCTCCCGGCGGCCTGCCTCAGCCCCCGGGCCCCAGGCCCTGCCCCTGCCCGGCTCACTCCTCCTGCGCCCGGATCATCAGCACAGAGCTGCTGAGCGATTCCCGCGGCGTCTGGGTGGTGGTGAAGTAGAACACGCCTGGAACATGCCTGGAACATGCCTGGAACATGCCTGGAACACGCTGCCTCCCCAAGCACAGCAGCTTCCAGGAATGAATTCTGGTGTATGTACAGAGTATGAGTCACGGCCACGGCAGCCTCAAGGTACAGACATGGGGCTCGGCGTGTGTTCAGACCCATTCTGCGCAGAGTTGTGTGGCCTCGTGGCACGTTTGAAGTGGGGACAGGCTATGTCTGTGTTCAGAAGATTGCCTCCCAGCCTGAGGGCAATGCCTCGGCACAGAGGAAGCTACACTATGTAACATACGTGAGTTGCATGTTACAAAGCATGTAGCTTCATGGATTGAGGGAGCGTCGCCACCGCCAGACGTGCCAAGCGCTTTCTGCTCAGAAAGAAGCGCCGCCCGGGTTTTATGCCAGGCAGGGCCCTAAATATCGTCCAATGCGTTCACGTTTCTGAGCCACTGAACTGATTTACCCCCTGTTCCTCTTCATCCTGATCGGTCATCACCAGGAGACATTCATGTTCTAAAATAGATTTTTATTGATTTCAGAGAGGCAAAGAGAGAGAGACAGAGAGAGAAATGTCAATAATGAGAGAGAAGCATTGATTGGCTGCCTCCTGCATGCTCCCCATTGGGGATCAAGCCCACAACCTGGCCATGTGCCCTTGACAGGAATCGAACCCAGGACTCCTCAGTCTGCAGGCTGGCCCGAGCCAAACCAGCTAGGGCAACAGCATACCTTCTTGCAGCGAGGAAGAGAACATTGCGTGTGTCCAGAGTGTTAGTCTTTGCCCTCAGAAGGCTTTGGCTGCACCCTCGCTATTTCTCTCATGTGTGTGCACGTGTTATTCAATGAACCAAACTCATTCCCCCTGTATCCCTAAATGGAGGTGAGCCCCCATTTTCAGACAAAAGCACCGCTCTCTTTCAGCCTCTGTCAAAATGGATTAAATGTATATATATATCCCTGTCTGTGCAGATACATATGCATTTGCTGTGTGTGCCTGTCTATAAGCATATATTATAGATGAAGTATATGCCCATTCATATGCGTGGTTCATAAAGCGGTTGCTCTGACTAGCCAGGCCAGACGAGTTTCAGCGGGAAATTGTGTGTCCTCGTGGCACGTTTGAAACGAGAACAGGCTATGTGTGTGCCTCCTGCGTGTCCGCCGCTGAGCTCATACCACACGCCGCTTTCCTGTTAAGAAGCCATGTCCACAGCGCAGCGGCTTCCCCGCTCCTGCCCTTCATCACTGTGGCGCAGTCATAGTGCTGGCCGGACCCCACCCCGTGGTCACAGTTCCAGGCACGAGGAGAGTGACTTGGTGGCTCATCCCACGCGAAGGGCTGAGGTTATCTTTTTAGACATTTCCTCACATCTCCATTAGCACGACGCCGGAGTCCTTCTCCCATCCCCACACAGGAAGGCTTTGTATCGGGGAGCAGAGAGCCACCCCTCCTTTTTCTTCTCTTTTCTTTTTTTAAAATAAATTTTACCAATTTGTTACAGAGAGGAAGGGAGAGGGATAGAGAGTCAGAAACATCGATGAGAGACACGGATCAGCCGCCTGCTGCACGCCCCCCACTGGGGATGTGCCTGCAACCAAAGTACATGCCCTTCACCGGAATCGAACCTGGGACCCTTCAGTCCGCAGGCCAACGCTCTATCCACTGAGCCACACCAGTTTTGGCTCATCCTTTTTCTTTCTTCCTGGAGTGCCCCCCCTTTAGGGCTGGGAACACGTAGACTGCATTTTACTCCAAAGAACCTAAGCATCTTTTCGATTCTTTAATTCCCTTATGCATGTTCACTTCTCTACCTAAACAAAAGTGGCTCTCCTCTCTTAGACGTCCATGGTGTTTTATTTTGAAATGGGAGAGGAGGAATGCGGTTATCAACAAAGCAGTCTACCTGGCGGTTTCATTCACAATCCTAAGCTCTGGCATGGCATCTCCAGAAGAGAACTCTGTCATTTCACTTGTGTGTGTTGAGAACAGGATACATAGGGTGCTTTTATAGGAGACACCTCAGTGGGTGGGTGGTGGTCAGCAGATAGTCACCGGTGTCTGCCTGCACAGAGGCTCGGAGAGGAGCAGGTCCCCAAGGTCGCCCTGCACAAACAAGGTCACCCAGGACGGCCAGACAAGGGCAAGGCCCCCAGCCCAGGGGATGGAATGTCGCCGGTGAGAGACCTCCTGCCCCCTCCACCGAGACCACGTGGAAGGCAGCAGGTTCCCCTGGCACTGCCTTCTCCCTTCCCTTCATGCACCGCTTGAGACGAAAGCCACATGGAATAAAGAGAATGCATCATGAGGAAATCATGCGGATTCTACTGAGAACCCCAAGGGAGGACTCTTCAGGGGTGCACAGCAGCAGGGGTTCATGTGTGACCGCTGCAGAACAGCCGGTGCTTCCAGAAGGGAGACTACGTGAAGACTGAAGACAGAAACCCTCGCTTCTGCCAAAACCGGTGTGGCTCAGTGGATAGAGCGTCCGCCTGCGGACCAAAAGGTCCCAGGTTCGATTCCAGTCATGTATCTTGGTTGCAGGCACATCCCCAGTAGGAGGTGTGCAGGAGGTGGCTGATTGATGTCTCTTTATCATTGATGTTTCTAACTCTCTATCCCTCTCCCTTCCTCTCTGTAAAAAATCAATTTAAAAAATTTATATATATATAAAGAAAAGAAATCCTGGCTTCTGCAGGCCGGGCTGTCACTGCCCTGCAAAGCCGGTAGGCGACAGCACCATCTGCCTCGGCGGGGAAAGAGTTACCGCACGCAGGTCTCCCTTTGACAACATAATGAGCCGTAATTGTTACAACGCTCGGACTTCACGGGAAATTAGCGTGCCCTTCGGCAGCACCAGGCCTGCAGTGGGTGTTCATGGCTTTAAAATATCGCCTCAGTTTTTGCATTTCAAAGAAACTACAGATCATCTCTCCGGGGGGTTTCCCCCAGGGGGGGATGTGTGATGGCGGCCCCGATGGGGAATGCAGGGAGCATGTTAACATCGGGAACATTCCTTCTCCCCACACGTCTGTCTGTGTCCTGCTGGTGCCACAAAGGGAACATGGATTCAAAAGACATTCATGGCCCCGTGGGGACACCAGCTGCGACAGACGCCGAGACACTGCGGAGGCTGGACCTGCGCTGAAAGGCGAGGGATGGACGCGTCCTGGAAAGCTGACATGGGGAGGTGGAACAGAGTCACTGAGGGTTTGAAACCCTCCCACGTTCTATCGAGAGTCGTTTAATCTTTCCGAGAATCATGTCTATGTACATGAGAAGGTTAGCCTGACATGTACAGAGGGAGCTTTTTAAAGTATGGCAGGGAAAGTGACAGCTGTCTAGTCTTAGGTGTCCACGAGGTCACTGCTTTCTCGGTCCTCTAAGGTCTGCGATCAAGTGGGAGAAGTGGAGAATTCAGGAGCAGTGAGGGAGATGAACTTTTCTCAACGCTCTTATTTCTTGAGGGCATTTTGCTTTCACAATCCAGTCAACTGACATTTTCTGCTATATTCTACATAATTTATTATGTTTCATGTAATTTCATTGATTAATTCGTGTGGTGGTTTGTGAGATATTTGGGGGAGTTCACTAGAGTTGATATCCATATTAATTTAATATATATGATGGCATGCCGAAATACCTGGTCTCCTTCCAGAACCGAGTGTACGGACAAAGTCCCTGCCCTCATGAACCTTTCTTGTACAGTGGTACCTCGAGATACGAGTTTAATTTGTTCCGTAACCTTGAGGCGTGGGAAACTATGAGACGCTCGAGTCGCGGTAAACGGGTGGGTCGCGTGCAGCCGGCCGATCTGCGCGATGACTCCTATCTCAAATGTTGCTCGTATTTCAAAGCAAAAATCGCTCGCTCGACGGCTCGTATCTCAAAAATCTCATATGTTAGGGCACTCGTATCTCGAGGCGCCGCTGTATTTGTTTGTGCCTCTGGGGACTGCTGTTGGGGGAACGCGCTTGCCAGAGGGCTGCCTGAGGTTAAAGTCGCCGCAGACCCGGAAAACATGTCTGATAGCCACCCGTGGCATGTCCAGCTCTGTGCTCCCACTTGCCCAGAGGAGGCATCCCAGGCAGAGCAGGAAGGGCCGGTTCTGGAACTTTCTATGGCGTTCAGTCCCCGGGTAAGGCTGGCCTAGGGCAAGTGTGGCCTCAGTTGACCCCTTGTTGGACAACGCGTGATGCTATTTGAGTTAAGTGGGCACATTGCCCTGGCGCTTCCATGGTGAGAACGGCTGAGACCATGCATGTCATTGAGATGAAAAACTTACCTTTAAACATGACACTTTATATCCTACGTCACACTCACATCCAAAGGGACTGGCATGTGTCAAACACGCTTTTTTTTCTTGGTTTCCGGTGCACTTCTCTTTGGTAGAGGTGGGAGCAAAGCCATGTGATCAGATTGAATTGCTTGCCATCATCCAGCATCTGAATACACAAATGATTGTACAAATCAGATGCTTGTTTAACGGGTAGTTGATCTGAAAGAAGCAGACCTCGGAGCGAACTGAACAGAAAATAACGGATGAAAAATGGTACGAGAGCCACCCGTGGCCTATCCATCTGGTGTCTAGAAACTTCCCGGGACCCAGGGAATGCCATTGTGCGGGCCACCTTTGTCAGGAAGACGGGGAGGAACATGTATGTTCCTCTCTTTGTTTTCCTCTAACAAGGCAACTCCAGAGAGCGGCCGCCGCTGCTGAGCCTGTCACGTTTTAATTGAAACATCGTGATAGATTTCACCGCCGGGTCAGATGGTCTCTCCCGGTGAAGGAGGGTCAAGCTGATCTCTTAAAGAGCCACTTCTGATTTTTATAGTGGCCGGTGATTTGTTCCCGGACGTTGATTTATGGCGGCGCTGACCTCCGTCCTCTTGTCTGACCTCTGACTACATTTTCAAGTTTCGAGTTCACCTATGGTCACCGGAGGAAAAAACACTATTTTATTAAACGGGGCGTCCCGTTTTATTAGTGGGAAGATAGGCCTTTTCTAATCGATAGGACAGGAAGCATCCACTTTATGGCTTCAAACTGGAGACCAAAGGTCATTTAACACAAATAGAATGAGGAGCAGGACCCACACAGCAGGAAATCCTTGATGACTCAGCATAAATAACCGCCTTAACAGACCCATGTCTGCTGTCTGGAGCACAGGCATGAGGTTAATAAACATACTAAGACTGTTGACATGTAGGACCATTCTATTTGGGGTGAAAATCCCTGCAAGTTATTAATTTCAAGTTCTAGTTTTGGTTTGCTTGTTGAATTACACCTATTCCAAGGTTCTGGATAAGGGCTGATGAAATACCAATGTTTATGAGAATACAGCTTGTTTTCCATAAGTGCTCTATCATAAATGCTATAAAATGTTCTTTAAAGAGAGAGTGAATTTTGAAGAATGATAGTTAACTGCATAGCAAGAGAAACAAAAGTAGAAAATGGCGCCCAAACCGATTTGGCTCAGTGGATAGAGCGTTGGCTTGCGGACTGAAAGGTCCCAGGTTCGATTCCGGTCAAGGGCATGTACTTTGGTTTCGGGCACATCCCCTGTAGGGGGCGTGCAGGAGGCAGCTTATCGATGTTTCTCTCTCATCAATGTTTCTGACTCCTATCCTTCTCCCTTCCTCTCGGTAAAAAAATCAATAAAATATGTTTAAAAAAGGAAAAGAAAATGGCAATAACTTTGCCATTTCATTGGTGAAAAAAAAAAATACTGCGGTGGTGACATCAGAATGGAAGGCGATGCACTCATTATCTCTGTCTTCTGAGTGTGTCTCCGTGGACTGGAGGTTGGTGAGCTGACTGTAATGACTCCACAGGCGACCATAGCCTGACTCTGCCTGTGCTCCAGGATGCCATTACATTCCACATACACATCTTACCCCTCTTCGCACCTTACTAACATTTCTGTCTTTCATTACCAGTTGAAAATGCACTTACAGGACTTGAACAACAGTTTGACTTTTATCATCCTAAGACAACTTATTTAGGTCATGTGTAGGACATACAGATGCATACAAGTGCAATATAATGACCATGCTCTCTATTTCTAACATCTTGTCAATATTATTTAGTGAGTGTTTCATTGCGATATCAAGTATAAACACACCCCATTGCAAAAACTTTCTCTGGTGAAGATTTTAATCAGCATGATGGTAATAAAAGAGTGATTGATTTACACACAAAAGGCCTTCCTTTGAACAATGGAGAGGAGATTTGCTAGGAAACTTAGTTCTTTGAAACAACTTATTTAACGCTTATGATAGTTCTCCAGTGAAAGACTGAGATCATTTCAAAATAGACAGAACTTAGAATCTGGAGTTGAATTGTTATTACTCTTGAATTGAGGATCAAATGAGCTAATGTGCCCAGAGGTATATGTTATTATTTTTTTATGATTTCTTGGTGGATGTTATTCAGGAGGCTCACTACCTGAAACATACCGCTAGCTTTCCTCTTCAATCTGCAGTGCGGGCACTTGAGTGACCTGGGTATTGATGTAAATCACTGAAGGTCATCAGAAGCTCAGCAAAGTGGACCATCCAAGAGCATAGTGGCCAGCAGAGTGCGGTGTCAGACTGATCTTCTTACCTTGTGAGGCAAACAAGAAGTTTGTCCTTATCACCAAGGAGTGGGGGTTTATCATCAGCGGACGACTGTCACTGAGAAATGATCAATCTCAGGCTTTACGTATGCAAATCCAGTTTGATTAATTTCTATAAAATGAAATTGATTCTGTGGATCTGCATAAGGAGACACATCATTTGCATGAATGACCTTTTCAT
Source organism: Lasiurus borealis (assembly GCA_004026805.1). NCBI lineage: Eukaryota > Metazoa > Chordata > Mammalia > Chiroptera > Vespertilionidae > Lasiurus > Lasiurus borealis. The sequence continues at coordinate 47,271 of PVJN01011856.1, forward strand.
TTGCCGCCAGCTGTTTAACATAACGTCGTCATAGCTCAGGGGTGGGCGAGCAGAGAGACCACAGCAGGGGTAAGGAGGACTTGGGGTTGAATTCCCTGCGGCCCCGGGGCTGGGTGGGAGCGAAGCAGGAGTGAGGGACTCATTCCGTGAGAGCCTATGCACTTGGGAGCAGGAGGACTGTCCTGGGAACAGGTGACAAGGTGGGGAGGGGGCTGTGAAGGCCTCCTTTCCCCCATGCCTGCTGTGAGACCCCTCCCAGAAAGAGATGTATCAGTGACCTCGAGTGACAGTCTCCTGGGGTCTGACAATAGCAGTGGCACCAGGGAGCGTGAGCCACAGAGGGAAGGACAATACTCGGAGAGGGCCATGGAAATCGCCGTGGTTACTCTTGCATGCAACCATGAAGCATACACCTCACATCTTCCAGAATTTGGAGAATTTGGGGGATGATGATGGTATCCGTATGCAGGTATTGATTATTGAAAAATAGAGGCCCAGTGCAGGAAATTCATGCACAGGGGCATGGGGACAGGTTCCCTCAGCCCGGCCTGCATCCTCTCCAATCTGGGACCCCGATCCCAGGGCCTAAACCGGCAGTCAGACATCCAGGCCTAAACCGGCAGTCGGAAATCCCTCTCACAATCCTAGACCACTAGCTCCCCATCGCTCACCTGCCTGCCTGCCTGGTCGCCCCTAACTGCCCCCCACTGCCAGCCAGGTCACTCCCAACTGCTCCCTCCCTGCTGACCTGGTTGCTCCTAAGTGCCCCCCCCCTTGCTAGCCTGATTGCCCCCAACTGCCTCCCCTGCCAGACTGGTCGCCCCATGCAGCCTGCTTGTTCAGTCATTGGTCATCCCTCACTAACTCCCCTCGCCGGCCTGTTTGCCTCTTGCAGCCTGCTTATTTAGTCATTTGGTTGTCCCTCACTAACCCCCACTGCCGACCTGGTTGTAAGCAGCCATCTTGTGAGGGCACGAGGGTTGATTTGCATATTACCTCTTTATTGTATAGATACTATTTATATCACAGGTACATAAGGGCTCAACTTGAAAGTGTCTCTAACGTTCCTAAGTAACAGATATAAGAGCAAATCCCAACACAGGCACTATTCCAAGGGCTATGTATTCAATGACTCACTCACTCCTCACAAGAGCCCCATAAAGTAATTACAATTATATCCCTATTTTATGGGCCAGAATGCTAAATCAAAGACATTAGAAGCAACTTCAGTCAATAGCGGGGTTGTGGCTCAAATGTGGGAAGTCCACATTCTCCTTTTCCAGGGGAGTCCTGCTTCCGAGGCATACAGGCCCTAGCAAGCACACAGCCTGGTTCCGAACCTGGGTCCTTCTGATTTCACATACCATGCGAGTAAGCTTCCCATTAACCCCGGACAAAGGGTGGGAACTGTCTGACAGCGCGAGGACTCCGAGACCCGGCTCTCTTCTGTGCTCTCACCTTAGCTGTTGGAGTTTCTGTGAATGTAAGAGTTGCCTGTGAATATTTACCAAATCCACTGTGATTCAGCCTTCTCTGTGTTTCTTACTGTCTTAATTAGCCCATTGCCTCGAAAGTGAGAATCTCTCCACGTCAGCTATTAGAACCACTATGGACGAAGAGCCTACTATGTATTGGGCTCCTTACTAAGCACCTACTCACACTAGGGCTGTCTCTCAGTCCTCCCAACAATGCTGAGAGAAATACAGTATTGAGTCATCAACTTTGACAGATGAGAAAACCAAATCTGAGAAATCTAATTCACCTGAGTTTAGCCCGCTCTGTCTGACCTGAAGCAAACCAGGTGAAAGTGTCTCTAAGCCATTCATTCTTCATCCCTTTGTTTATTACACTGAAATACATGTGGTCAACTCCACGTTCCGCAGTTATGGAGACATAGGTCTTCTATCGCACCATCTTGTCTGAGCTCGACTAAATGTCAGACACCCTCACCCCCCATTCTATTTACCTACTTTTTGGTTGACTTTCATGCATAATCAATGACAATAGGAATGAAAAACATAAAAAACAGACACAATATGCACCAACAGAAGTATTATATATGTCCTAGAGGCCCGATGCGTGAAGGTTCGTGCAAGCACGGGCCTTCCTTTCCCTGGCTGCCGGCACTGCACTCGCTCTGCCCCAGAGCTTGCTTTCTGCCTTCCCACCCCGCCGCCGCTCAGAGCCTGTGCATGCAAATTAACCCGCCATCTTTGTTGGGTTCATTTGCATACTCCTGATTGTCCAGTGGGTGTCGTGAAGGTATGGTCAATTTGCATCTTTCTCTTTTATTTGTGTAGATCAGTGGTTCTCAACCTTCCTAAGGCTGCAACCCTTGCATACAGCTCCTCATGTGGTGGTGACCCCCAACCATGAAACGTTGCTACTGTGATGCATCGTGATGTAAATATCTGCATTTCCCAATGGTCTTAGGCGACCCCTGTGAAAGGGTCGTTCGGCCCCCCCAAAGGGGTCACGACCCACAGGTTGAGAACCGCTGGTGTGGATTCTGGCTAAAATACTTCCTGTCGCTGTTATATCCCCAGGTGGTTGACAAAGGCCAGTGATCATTTTGGGAAATAGAGCTCCCGTTCCATTTAACTCGTATTAACTCCGCCAGGGAGCTGTACACCTCGGCGCGCCTCTATGTTTCTCACCTGCCTGCGTGTGCTCTTTGTCCGCGGGCCTCCATGCGAATGACCTCGTAGGGAAAACCATCCCTTTCTTCCTCTTGCTCTCTGCGATGGGGAGCAGATGCCACCTGTCTCGGGAGGGCAGGTTGTTTGCGGGTAGTGGGGCAGCACGCGCCAAACAGCGCACACGCGTGCACACACACACACACACAGAGGTCGGCGTCTAATTACCGGGGCCCTTTGTGGAGGTGGATCATCTCCCCACACAATGCTCCACGGGACAGAGGGAGGCCACTGTCTTTCCAGCGTCAGCTGCCGCCCCGAGTTCCGTGTTTTGCCACGACACCAAGTCGCCTTTGTTGGCGGGGTAATTAGCGGTAATGATGTCTCGCTGCTCAGCTTTGTCGCAGCGCCCGGGCTCCTGCCCGGCCCATTTGGAAGGACTCCGAGTCGGAGGCCTCGTGGCTCCACCGTCAGGAGCACCAGCAGGCCATTCGAGGCTTAATTACCCCCCTGTTTTGTCCTCGGCGTTGGACAATGAGCGTCCCGTGGAAAGGCAATTTGTGGAAGAGCGGAGACAGGAGGGAGGAGGGGGGAACGGGGGGGGGGAGGGACCCCTCTTTCAGGTGCTGCGTCCATCCAATAAACTAACTTAAAAATGTTTTGACCTTGAGTTCTTAAACACCATTGTGACTCCCCATCTCCTCTGGGGGAAAGCGCTCTAAAGCAAGTTATTCAA